>JAIPRL010001974.1:0-68927 GCA_025469235.1 Pemphigus obesinymphae
CTACGATTTTAAATTCATTACTATGAGATATAAAAACTATAGTACCTATATAGGTATATAGGTACCTATTCTATGAATCAGCGGGACAAACTTAAATACTTAATACGGACTTTTCACAGAATATTATATGACGCTTAATTAAATGAAATAAAATAGATAGGTAGGTACAAAATTTAATTCAAACAAACGAAAAAAATATAAAAAAATATATAACGATTTCGGATATTAGATAAAAAAAAAGTCGCAAAAAAACAGATAGGCGGAGTGAGATTTGAACCGGCGTACCCGCATCGAAAGTTGCCGTTCCTATTAAGCTACAAAATCGATTATAAAGCGTTTGAAATTTCTCGTATTTAAACTATTTAGATAACGTACGACACTATTACGTATATATAGCCTGATAATATATACGCGTATTCGGAACGAACGTTCCGGTCGATGGGAGACGAACGATAAACAAAGAAACGTTGGGTCGGGCGTTAAACGTCCGGCAACGCGAATCCGAAGTCCGCGGAGTCGAAAAAGGCCAACAAAGGTCGCTAAAGCCGATTTCGAAAGTTCGGGGCGATAATACGGCGCGGGAGAACGTCAAGTGATAACAGAAGGCGCGGGAGAAATGTCCCGCGGTGATAACGAACGGCGAGTCGCCAAGTCGAGAAATTTTTTTTTCTTCCAGGCGTCGAAAGCTCGGAGAAAAGGCGAAAAAGCGAAGGAACGAAACTCGTAAAAATTACAAAACGACCGGAGAACGGTTTTAAAACGGCAACGGCAGAGGAATACCTACGCTTTACACATTATTATTACAATTATTTATGTGTTATGTTAATGCCGCACACACACAGATAAAAGTAACTGAACTGGTTCAGAACGTGTGCGTTGTTAATTAAAATTAAATTTAATTATGTGTCACCCCGTCCAAACTTATCGAATTTTCAACGCATTCCAATTGAAAAACGTACACAAAATAATAATGAAAAACGGGGAAAACTTGCAAAAAAGGATTTACGGTAGGTATTTTTAAAATTATAACGTAAAATTCAATTAAATAAAATGGATAGGTACACAATTTGACAAACGAAAAAGAAATATAAGGAATATATAGGAAATAGGAATAATGATAAATTAAATAAAAAACGGGAAAAAATGCAAAAATATAATAACGCATAAATAGGTAGGTACACAATTTAACAAACGAAAAATTGATATACATATTATAACGCATAATTCAATAAATAAAATAGGTAAGTACACAACTTAACAAACGAAATAAAACAATAAGAATATTACATTATAAAAATTATATACAGGGAAAAAAATTTGGAAAAAAAAATGGAAAAAAAGATCGCACGAAGTCGAAATGCACAGGGATTTTTTATCGGTCCGGACCGCGGTTGTACAGTGACCATAAACGTCGATGCCTTAAACCTAACGGGGGGACCGGGACTGGAAACCTGAGACCTACCGCGTCGTAACACAATTCCTACCAAGCGATCCTACTAACCGATATAAAAATATTACGAAATTTGTACCTAATAAGTTGTATAACTAATACAGGTGGCTCGATTTCGAGTAACGATACCGTACAGGAACGCAAAATAACGTAAAAAACGTCCAGTCCGCTGTTAAAGACGCCATAAAACGCGAATCCGACGTCCACGACGTCGAAAATGGCATAAAAAATCAGATTTCGGATAATACATAGGTGCGGGTGAACGTCGATTGATAACAGACGTCGCGGTAGACCGTCGATTGATAACGGACGTCGTGGGAGAAACGTCCTGTGACGATAACGAACGGCGAAAGAAACTCTTTTCTTCCAGGCGTCGAAATCTCGGAGAAAAGTCGAAAAAGCGGAGGAACGAAAGGCGTAAAAATTCCGAAACGACCGGAGAACGGTTTTAAAACGGCAACGGCAGAGGAACGCGCTTCGAGCGGCGTCGGAAACGGTCCGGGGAATTAAATTTCTATAAGAGGTTTTTTTCATGGAAAAAACGGTGTAGAAAAAGTTAGCATTTTATATAATAGAGGATTATAATGCTTAAGCATAAATTATTTTCAATATTAGATTTTGAGTGCGAAGAATCTATTGGTTCAAAATAATTTCTACAGATCTGTTTCGAATAAAAGAAATCGATAGATATTTTAGATTAAACAAATTTTTCGATAGAAAATGTTTGCTTGTTGGTACTTTCCGTAGATTATTTTCTTATAACAGAAAATTGGAAAATTGAGCGTGCTTAGTATTTATTATAAACTAGTGAGCCACTGTTAACTTCATTGTTTATACCAATAACATGATTATAGTGCTTATAATGATTTATGGTCCTATATTTTTTTGAATAATTTGTAGGAAATAATGCAGAAATTGATGGAAAGTATTTATTCGAATTTATATTCTAAATGTTATAAGAGGATCCAGGTGGTTAATACCATTTTATATCAAAATGTATTTCATTGTTTACGTCACGTATTAATTATTACGTTATGCTTTGTCAGTGATAAATCTATATAAACAAATATGTAAATATGTACATAAATTAAATTGTTCTGAGAATTTGTTGAATTCTGTGATTTAGAATTTCCATTCTTGTGGCTGATCAGTATTTAATATCAATTAATAACAAATACAATTTCACTGAAATATCAAACCAATCAGAATAATACAATTTTATTAGCTATACATCGTATTTTAAATTTCGAGTGAAGCAAGGGATTTATTGGTTTTAAAATAATGTTTATTTTATTTTTTTCTTGAAAGAACTTTGCTGGTAGAAGGAATCGAATAAGAGTAATTTTCTAATTGTACTTAAATGTAAAGAAAAATTATCTCTTATAACGAGAATTTTTTTTAAATTACAAATTAATTTGTTATAGTTTATATTATTCTGTGATGACGTCATAAGACAATAAAAATAATTTTGACAGCTATGTGTAATTCCTATTATATTTAATTAAACTGTTGACAATTTTTTTTTATAGATTGTAATGAATTACCATTTCTTCAAAATGTAATATATCCACTTATTGTATATATAGGTACTACTTGTAAATTCGAATTTCTTCAATCCCTCACTGACAGAATATTTTTAAATTGATATTTATCTAATTAGAAAATATCTATACGTTTTCTAATATAACTGATATTATAGGTATTAGCTTATACTAAATTATTAAATATTCACGTTCTGTTTTTAAAATGTAGGGCTGCCCTAATTGGTGAAGTTATAAATACATTCTTGCAAATATCATGTAATAATATAATATAGATTTTGCGATAATTTATATAAGTCTAACATAATCTTCTCGTGTCCTTATCTCAGAATAATTTTTTTATCATTGTAGTAGGTAACTTAAATCTAGCTAAAAAAGATTTTCTAGGACCAGAATATGCTCAATTTACCAACCATCCTTTGGCCATGTGTGCTTAACTAGACAAAGAAACATTTGTAAAATATTGTACATAGTGTCGTAACTTGCTCACATTAGTCTTACTAAACTCGGAATAAGCTAATCCTTGGTAAAATGCAGACCCTCAACAGAACCCTCGGTGGCCGTTTAAATGAAAAATTTAAAGATTTAAAGAATGAAAAATATAGTTTCAAAATACACGAGCTGTACGTAGTAATTAATTAATTCCAAATTAATATGTGAATACTTGTATACAAGTTTATTTATACATTTAAGGATTTAGTAATATAATTATAGCGGTGTGTGTATAATAATTATTAACAAGCGTATAACACTAGTAAAAGTAATAATGAAAATGAAATTCGTTTAAATCCAAAAGTTTTTCACATCGTTTAGTTTTGAAAAAGTACTTTTCCACGCCCAATTTATTACAGTTCTATGGATTATGAGATGAATAATGAGCTAATTTTCAACAATTATTTAATAACTTTATTTCACGAGTAAGTTACAAATCGATAGAAGTCATTAAATTGTGTAAGACATTAGGAATGCTCTTTAGAATGGTTTGAAAATTCTGAATCAGAATCTTTTGATTCTGGATACACGTATTATACACGTCATTTATACTTAAAAACTGTTATAAACATTGAGCTCATTAAAAATCGTGTACCTACATAGATAAGTGTATGTTACATATTATGTATTATGTTGGCAATATATATTACATTTTTAATATGAAAAAAAATATTTATAAGCAAATCGTATTAATGGAATGCAAATAAATGATTACATATTTTATCGTTAATTAAAATGTACGTAATAAATAACTAAACAATGCGTAGTATTGTTGTTATTTTTTTTTATCACGTGTCGAGTGCTGTAAAGTTTTCATTATAATATATATTAATATATAGGTTACAAACAACGTAATACTGTCACTTGATATTCAATTTTTCTCAGGAAACTACAATAACATGAAACAATGATTTTTTTCCCAAACTACAGGTCGTTATTTTCGAAAGTGTTAATGTCAGTACCGGAATAATGTATAACTATTTGGGTAGGATTAATAGACTTTTAATTTTTACTTTCAGCTTGAGTATAATGACACATTAATTAGTAATGAAGGTCACCATAATTTATGTATAAAAATAACATCAGTATATTTCAATAAGAAGCGTATGTATTTATATCTATAATTTTATAGTTTCAATATAGATATAAGTATTTTTTATACTTATTGGCCGTAACCCAGTCAGGGGCCAAATAAATGTCTATTTTGCTAATATATATATATATATATATATATTATTTTGTATTTTTGATTTAGAATTAAGCTTATTACCACAAAAACATTCAACTTTTCCCTCTTTCCCCAAATTTCCTTCAGTCAGTCGACCAAATCGTATTGTCAGTCGGCTATTCGATTGTGTGTAAGGGGTTCAAAAGAGAAAAATGATTTTTATCATCTTTTAAAGAAGTATCAGTCGGTCAATCGTTACGTGTGACCTTTTTTTTTTTTTTTTTGTTCGTACAAAAAGTTTAATAAGTCGGGCCAAATTAAGACACTGCCCCCCCCCCCAAAAAAAAAACAAAAATAAAAATGCTTCGCTACGACCCTGGTTTTAATGCGAGTTTCTTTGATAAAATAATAATAAACAGTAGCTGTTGTACAACACCCGATTTCAACTTTCTTTATTTCAACGGCGGAAACGATCCGCACTCGTTTTACAAGGAAATTCATTGTCGTTTCCACTCACCTATTGCGTTCGCATACTATTTTATTCATATAATAATATCTCGTGGTGTGTATTTATATTGTGTGTAGCTCTAAATTGTACGTATATAATTCATGCATATACATACAAATACACACACCCATACACACATATATTTTTTTATTATAATTCTTTTTTTTTTTTTTTTGGCGTAAAGGCGGTTTTTCTTGCTTAGGATGCGTTATTTTTCCTTTATTTTTTTCACTGAAACGGTCCAAGTTAGAACGACGTAAACCGCTTTTATGTGTATATGCATGATCGCCAAACAAAAACGACTTCCCCCCCCCCACCTCCCGCCCATCAAATATGTCCTAGCCGACCCTCGTCGGTTGGCCTGTATGCGATTTTTAATATTTATGAGCAAAGTTTTCGATTTAATAACGCTTTTTCGAGCCCACAGTGTAAACTCGACGTAGAAAATATTGTGTTTTCGGTCGAAATATAATAATCATAATATTTTTGTGGAAAGCTACACTGCAGTATATATTTGGATAGGAAAATTTAACGCTATAAAAATTAATACGACATTCAGCTACACTTCCAATAAAAAAAATCCAATCGAAAAAGTAATTAGTTTAATAATAATAATTTCGGTGTGGTGAGATTAGTAGATTAAATATAGGTAGGTACATCATAAGAAATGTATTCAAATTAAACATTTGACTACATATTGAATATATATTGTATACAGTATATGTATTTTATACAGATATTTTACGCGTTATATTGTGTTATATTCATATCATGTTGTTAAAATTAAGGAATTAATATAACATACCAATAAAAATTATAATTAAAACGTTTTAATTTTATATATAGGTTGGTGTGATAGTTTAAATATTTCAGTGATAACTGATATATATCCTACAAATTTGAAATCTATAAGTCCAGCAAAGAATTTTAATAGATAGTAAAAAGTGAATAAAATTTTGTCAATATTATTGGTATTTTGAGGTAATTAAATATCAAATATTTATGTTTATGAGAAATATTTGTATACATATTTATGTTTTCTTTTCTAGCTTATCCATTATTCTAGCCTAATTACAAGATACATATTACATATACATATATTTATAAATATTTTTATATAATTTTTTACCATTTCGTTCTGCTCAACAAAATAATCTTCACGAAATAAGTTTCGTACATAATTTCATTCGTACGTATAACTTATAGGTCACGAGGTTAAGTAAAATTATTCATGTTTCAATACGATAATAATGGAATTTTGAGCTGAAGAATATAATCATTTTTTTGAAATTTAAAAATAATGCGAACTAATCGTTTTAGATATTATAAACCTAGCTGCTTCTTTGTTATATTTATAAAATAAATATAAAATAAAAATTCAAATAAAGTTTAAAGTAACATAACTTTACATTTTCTTAAAATGCGATTTATATAAAAAAAGAAAGATCACAGAAATATTATAAATTTAGAATAAACTGCATTTTCGAAGTTTAAAAACTCAACTCATTTTTAGAAACATTAATGGAAGAAAAACATTTTCAAAATTATAAATTAAATTTATAATTGTTCTGCTAATAGTATTCTTTTGAATTGATACTAAATATTTCTAGTTTATACTAATTTATTATTTCCTCCTTGAAAGTAATGTGCATATTATACTATTTCTCATTGTACTAATATAATTTATATTTAAAATTATATAAAAATATAGGATTTTGAATATAAAAATGAATCATTTTACTACTTAATGATATAATAAAATGTTAAATGTTACCTAGTTTCCATTCTGAAAATAGGTTCTTTTGGGAAAAAGTCCCTTCAGTTTGATTTATAATTTGGTTGTTAAATAATCATCTCGAACAAATGGACGATTAGGTGAAAATGTGGAACAATCGTTTTTAAAACTAAAATATAAAAGAGAATATTACCAAATAGTATTCCGAACAATATAGATATAATCGTGTACCAGATAAATACATCATTAAAGTAATACCGGAAGATAACCTTAATCGCCTAAAAGAATTTCCCGAAGAAACGGTAAATTGTATAGGTACTGTCCATTTCACGAAACTAAACAGTTTTAAATTTTCTGTTTTCCTTAATATATACACTACATTATATATATACTATTTATCTTTATAGGATCTTAATTATCCAATTCTGTTTTTATTTCACCATATTAGACTAATTTATAATTAAGAGTATGTTATGTTTTTTTTTTAATTGTAACTTAATACATATTTTAAAAGAAAATAATACGATTGGTCATTCACTACTTTAATGTACCAACCGAATTTACAAGATATAATTTAGTATTGTTATATTTGCATTAAAATTATACATAATGCAAATTTATCAATGTTTTCAAAATTATATCAAAATAGAAAGCTGAGAGTTTTCAGTAACTAAGGAATTCGCAAAATATTACTCAATTATATAGGTATTTAATTAATTTTATTATTAAAATACAATTTACAAAATTTGGAATAATACAATATGAAGTAATTGTTTAAATATATTATTTTATACCTAGGTTTTACATAAAATAACTATTGTATAATTATAATTGTCAAGATAAAATAAATATAATTTTTACTATATATATATATATACTGTAAATTTCATAAATATTCTATAGTTAAGAAATCTATTATAATTAAGTAATTTTATTTAGTTACATTTTGTAATTTAAATTTTAGTTTAAAATATACACATTTATATATTAAACTGAGGACCAATTATTTACATAACACGCCAAGATTTTTATTTTTTTATAATAAAAATATAAAAAAAAAAAGGTTAAATTAATTAATTAATTATTTATTTTGAACAACGACTTTTGTCTAAGATGAATCCTACACTTGGGATTATTAAAAAAAAATTATATTTTTATGTAAATTATCCATTTTTTTAAATAAGATATTAACAATATAGATAAAAAATATCTTTTTGATGAACAGAGTGTACATTAATTGGGTTTTAACTTTAAAGTTTTAATTATTTAAAAATATGATAGAAATAGTACATTACTTTAACAAATTTGTTTTACCATATTATTTACTTATCAAAAAAAAAAAAAAAAAAAAAAAAACATTGTTATAGTATTGTTTAGTGATAGTAAAATAATTAAATTTAACAAAAATAACATTAATACATTTTTTTTTTAGGGATAAGTACATTCTTATTTCATGATATGAAGATATAATAGGTATACGACAAACCGAGAGAGTATACATTTTCAATTTTCATGAATTCGTATTTGAAAATATTGCCGATAAAAAGATGAGTTTAAAAACAAAATAATATAACGTGGTAATATGCTTATAGATTGTCATGCGATCAAATATTGAAAATTGAATTTAAATGTGTTATTATCATACACATAAAAAAGCACTAATATTCATACAGAATTTCATTTTCGATATTTCCTTTTTTTATTTTTTCGTTTCGTTTCGTTTCGTTTCGTTTTTTTTTTTTAATGGGCTTCCTGTCAAAACGAACGACAATTTTTATTCGTCCTGGCCAATGAAAAGTATAGTCAGAGCGAAGCAGGTAGACGCGCTCGGCAATACATCAACATACGTACGTTCACACGTATTTGCTCCTCCATTAATTGAACTCTATCGACCACAACAAATGTTCACATACCAACAAATACGAAAATTCGTCATACACGTGTATTTGTGTGGAAACCATATTCTTTCCCACTCTCTTTATAACTGGCATTTATAAAAAAAAAAAAAAACTTTTTATAATATAATGCGCGATAGTCCTTTTTTCCTTCTTTTTCGAATTTAATATAATTATGTGGGTAATGCTACAATTTTCAATATTAGTAAGTAATGACAATGTATATATTATAAATAAAAGTATAAGTATATAAGAATCATGGAAAAAAACCAAGGAAAAAAAAACCACAAAAATAAACCAGAAAAAAAATAAAAAGACTAAATTATGAAAACCACAAAAAGAGTCTGGCGTACGGTTATTGTTTATACTTTATGATTATACCACAGCCCATTCTCCATTCAAATATCATAATTACCTTTTTAATATTATCATAGATAACAGTCCTTTATTGGAGGTAATTATTTCCATGGTAATTATAAGTTTCAGTATATTTAATGAATTTAAAAATATTTAAAAATTTAAATCTTCACCAATAAACAGTAAACATAGCAATATATTTCAACTGGTATAATGCAAAAGGTACTATAATACTGTAACTACAATAATATACAAATAATTATCCTAAAATCATCATGTTTTTTTTCATTCATTATGTTTTAAATTTGATAAGTTTATTGACATTTCAAAATTATTATCCGAAAGATTTCTTTTAGAATAAATCCAAATATATTATATTGCCAATATCATATATTATATATCCAAATACACTATACTGACATGATACAAATTTCAAAACTTGAACTACTATCAAAAATGTATGAAAAAAAAAATTAAAATTAAAGATATAGATTTAAAAATTATAATTATTCAAATTTATCTGTAGATACTTTATAATATATCTATTAACTTTATAATAACTTACATATATATATATATATATTATATTTGTATAATACTTATATTATATAAATATATATATTTATGATTTATATAGGTAACTAACAATAAATTGTATATTATAATTTATAATAAATATTATAAAATATAATTTGCTTTTCACTTTGATTTTTTTTCTTGGTTTTATTTTCATTTGGTTTTTTTTCCGTGTTTTTTTTTTTCGTTTACCGTATATTAATATAGAGTAGGTGTATACGCGTAGAGCATAGAGTGCAAGTATATAAGAAAATATTGGATCAAGTACTGCATGGATAACACAAAGTAATATTATGTAACCACATCAGATCAATTACGTCCAATAGCTAAGCCAAAATGCATTACAAACGACCGGTATTTTTACAGAGAACAAATATTATAAAAATAAGGTAAAACTTAGACGGTCATTTGGGTGCGATAACATTTGGATGCAAAAATAAAGTTTTATATTGTGAATATATGTACCAATTTATGTATGTCAAATATGTGTACATTTCTCAGCTTGAAAAAATTTCTAAAGTCGGTACTAAAATTTTTGTTTATATCCATTTAGGATTTTTCAATTATATTTATTATTTTGATATACCTATATCATGTACCTGATATTTTTTTTAAAAATGAGTCTATAATCTTGTAACTTTCACCGAATCTATATTTCACCATAATGTGGATTGAATAATATTATTTTCTTATATTAATTATGTGTATCTAAAGTACAATACGTTAATTCTATTTATGTCCTGTCCTGCCGTCTATAAGTAAAAAAGTCAAGACTGTAATAGTTTTATACAACGAATTGAGAATAAAATTTAAATTATTGAGACTTAACATTGCTACATTTTTAAGAATAAATAATTTCCAAATATTTATAATCAACCTGTATAAAATATATATATACTTACAATTAAATTTTAATAGTTTATTAATTTTGGACATAATATTGTTTTTTTTTATGTTTGCAAATTATAACACTTAAACATATATTCTGCCTACCAGTTTTAATAGCTTATACTTGTTTAATTTTCTAATAAAACAATGTCGTTATTCAATATTATTATACATAATATATACAACAACATGTATTAAAGAATTAATTTTCATTCGGATTAATACCCGAAATAACTGTGAATACGTTATAATATTTGTTAATTTTGAATAAATAAAAAAAAAAAAAATGTACATTTTAAAAACTGTAGTATTATAGTTTCGCTGTTCCTGGACGTGGTGGATTTTCTAATCAGTTGTGTTTGGTTTAAGTTGATCCTACTTAAAGTTACCTAGTTAAGTAACCTTAATCTTCTTTAGTTAATCATTTGGGATTTTTATGTAAATTGTAAAAAGACACTTTCGCAGTGCTGGATAATAATAAAAATACGTTTATGTTTTGCCGGTTGTTGAAAAAAAAAACCATTTTAGTATTGTAGTAGTAGTATTTTTAATATATGTATGGTGTGTAATATGATAGATTCCAAGAGGGCGAAATATTTAAAATATATTAATTGTACATTTTTCATACGGCAACATTTTACTAAATCATGCGAGGGACAAATAGAAGTCACGCGCAAATTATCTAAATTTGTATTTTAACAATTGTGATTAAAATGTCAATAAAATACTAGACACTTATAACATTCGTATAATTTATTACATACAGTGGTTGTATATAATATGTACATGGATTTGGAATAAAAAATAGGATTAAATATTGAAAAGCGATAAAATATTTTTAAATAATTACTTTCCCATAAATCGTTAAACATTGACTTAACGATGTACATTTTGTTGAGTGCACATTAAACTACAAAAAAAAAAAAATAAATAAATAAATAAACAACATCAGAAATGTATTTTAAGATTGATTAATAATATAAAAAATACGTTTATCGTTTAATAACAAATACTTTAATGATAAAACAGATGATCGGAAAATAAATTATGTACATTAGTGAACGCAATACAAAATAAATTCCATAAAAATGACGTACATACAATTTTTATAAAATTATTAAATTAGTTATAATAAAATATTAAATAATTAAATAGACTGACGATTTCATTAAATAAGTTTAAAAAAATGTAACATTGTTTACAACTTATTATCATTTTTTAAATATTAAAATTATTCTTGGAAAAAGTTCTTTGATTTTTTATGTACATCTACATAATTGTAACTTGATATATAAATGAAAACTATATAATTTATCTTTGATGTTAACATTATTGGGCATTCTAAAATTTAAATAATATTCTTTACTGAGAAAAACAACATTTTTAAAAGCATTTAAGTTTTGAAAATATTAAATGTCATGCGGGTATAATTAGTTTTAAGGTATGATATTTTATACAATGATGACCAGTCTGTATCCTCAGTATAATGTTACTGATATATTATAAATATTTAAAATTGTTTATAACCTTTTTTTTTTTTTTTTTGTAATACTTCAAACACAAACATAAATAATATAAGGTTAGATAAAAATTAAAAATCGTGTATATTTCACCATTGCTTTTAAATTATAGATTTTAAATTTTTCTTAATATGAGGTTTCATCTACTTCACTAACTAAGTATCCTAAACAATATATACCTAATGCTTCACAAAATATTCAAATATTTATAAACTATAGATAATTAGTTTTAATTTTTATTATTTTATTTTGTTATATTAAGTAAAAAAATCATTGAAATTGAATTTCAGTTTTAAATTTATTTACCATTAATACACTGATTAATACATCTTTATGCTAACCTTTTACACTAATATATTTAAACATATTTTGGACATTAAAAAAAAAAAAAAAATGTATTAGATTTTACATAATACGTTTATTATTGTAATTTTATAGGAAATTAGATTTTGATTTCATCAGAAGAATGTAAACACAATTAAATAATGTTTAGACGTTCAATATTTATTGATCTAAATACAATATGTCATTCTGTTCCGTATTATGTATGAATTTATATATTCATTAACTTTTTTTAAATTTTTTTATTGTTATGCTTTATTCTTAAACCGATTATATTTAAACTGCTTTTATATATATATATATATATTTTTTTTTTCAATTATAATTGCAATAATAACTGAATAAACTAGATATTATGTTACTAGACAATTCAATAAATTCGTGTTAATTTTATTATATTATTAAATTAATAGACAGATAAATTATCCATAACTCGTGCTTTCTATTGGTGATATTAAAATATAATATATAGGTAAGTAATAAATAATTCTAAATTACTGAAAATCCAATAAATATATACTGGATTATTGATTTTATTTTATTTTTACTTTTTCGAATAAAATACAAATTCTCCCGCTAAAAGGGATCGTCTTCTGTACCATGCTAAATAGGAATTCGAATTTGAAACCAACTAAGGGACCTTTTACAGTGTCCCCCCCCCCTCGTAAAGTTATATCACTCCCTCTGAACGTTGCATTCTATAGTTATATATTTAGCGCGCTCATGCGGAGATATTCATCCGTGTCCTTCAATGTCTCCGCACTAGGTCACGCTAGAATAAATTTAATACGAGTTCATGCTATATTGACAGAATTTAACAACTATAAATAATAATAATTATGATACACACTACATATACAGTGTCAGTTAGCGAATGACCGTTCCAAACAAATCAAACCATACAATTTGTTCTATATTTTAATTGACAATACTGGAATATCGGAATATGGTATGCGTTTTAATTTTTAGTAAATGCGGGAAATATAAATAGAAAAAATCATTGATAGATGTTTGGAAAATATTTTTCAATAAACCCGACTTGCTAATTTGAATTTATATTGAATGTCGATTTATGTACAAACCAACGGTTATTATAACTAGACGTTTACATAGTTATAACGAGGCTTCATTTAATAGAACACGTTTTTGTTTTATTGTTAGAAATTCAATATACTAGTATCTATTTCATTTTTTTGCGCATATTTAAAATCATTTAACTAAATAATTACAACTAATAATATTATATAGTAATAAAAATTGTGTATTACTATTAAAGAGTATAGTGATATATTGGTTTTAATTTCAATTATTATAAAGTAAAATAAAATTTGGTTTTTTTTCATCTGAACGAGTTGGAGTGTGTAGTTTGCGTATATGATCCTGACGTGATAGAATCACCGTTGCAAATTTGAGTAAAATAGAAGGATACAAAAATCACGTGAAAGCGTTAAAAAGTACCTAATGAATGCTACCAAAAACTCAATGTTGAATATACATAGGTTATCATGTAATCTATAGTGATTTGTTTCCACCATTTTTTCCTATAGAATTTTAATTCAATGCTAATTATGATATGCATTCAATTACACACTGCCTACATGTCGTATTATCTTGTATATATTACCGTTGATTTTATAATAAAGTTTATTACAAAATCAATGATAGCATCAATATTATGATTATTTTAACCTAAAAAAGCTCATTTCTCAAATGCAGAATTAATTTGAAGTGGTTTTAATACAAAATTAGAAAATATCCTATCATTTAATACTTTTTGTTAAGACGTATTTTTTGAGATTTATCTTATGTAAGTGGTATTTTTAACTGAAAAGTCAGACAAAAAAAATATTTTTGTTAAACACATGTTCTCTATAGATCTCGAATATAAAATACTGGCGTCAATGCAATGTTTTCAGGACAAGGGTGAAAGCTTACCGATGCTTAGTCTCATGTTTACGTTGTTTGGAACGTTAATATTTTTTAAGAAAATAACAGCAGTCGGTATAACTCTCAAATATACAGAGAAGATTTATTTTTAAATTATATCTATAAGAATATATATATATATTTTATAGCAGTATTTATATTATGATTTATATGTCAATAGAATTGTTTAATTAAATATTAATACATTTCAAAATTTGTAAATTTGATGTTTAACCAAACTACGTCACAGTTATTTAACACAGAGTTTGAAATAAAATAGTCCGCTAATGGTTAAAATGTATATTTTTGTTGTTGCACGTCTGAAATACATTTTAAATGTCAATAAAAAAATTTTAGCACTATTAATGGTACTTGTATTTATTAGTAATTATAAATATTTATTTTTGAAAAAAAAAAAAAATCAATAACGTAATGTTACTGTTAAAATGAATATAAGTATTTTTTTTGATACAATTATTGAATAAATGATAAAATAAATACAAAATTAAAAGATCTTTGAGAATATTTTTTTATTTCTTTGAGTTGAAAAATTATTATTATTTTTTTTTTCTTTGTATATATACATTTGTAACATTGCAATAACACTGAATTACATTTTGTAAAAACATTAAATTATTTAAGAGAATGTTTGTGTTGTATATCTGTGTATTTGAAGTTTTGAACCGAATATAATCCATTCGATTTGGCAAACACGATTTAATACCGAATTTCGGGAGCGTCCAATTTTACCTGTCATACACCATTACCCGAAAGTTTAGTTGTTTCCAAATTTATGTTTTCTACATACATCATGCTGAAAACTTAAAAGCTAACCTTTTATCACTTTTGTTATTCTAAAATGTGATGAGAGAAGTTATTCTCTAAAATCGGATGAACAAAATTTTAATTTAATTATTATATTTATATACTCATTAGTTGTAAGTACGTCTATGTTAAAATTATCAAGTCGTACTTATAAATTATTATTTTAATTTGTCTATAAAAATCAATGAATCATCTCATTTTGACATATATTTAGAATAAAATATATTATTTCATAAAAATACCACTAATCAATACACTCAATATACTTATGTAGGTATACTATGGTTGCGTGGTTATACCTACCACATGCAAATTAATTCTTATAATATTACAATTAGATGGGTATTTCAAAAGAGGAATTAATACAATTTTAAGGATAAATATATAATTTGTTCGTATATCAAAATTCAATTTAAATTAATTAAATTTTATACAAAATTATGAATTAAATACAATTTAAATAATTCTATCAAATGTATTGATTATTAATTTAATTTTTTTGTTTTATATACCTATCAGATTTATAATTATAAGCCAATTATATACCAAAATTTTAGTTTTTAGTCATAAAACATTTTTCAAGGTAGTTAAAGTACTGTGGAAGTTTTTAACGTCATATATTATATGTATTCAGATTTTAATACCTATACTCATGCCTAATGTTAGTTTGAAGAGGTTATTTTTCAACTTTTCTAGAAATTTCAAATCACTCCGTTCGAGTATAACTGTAAGAAACCTATGCAATTTACTGCGCACACCCGTATTTTTAATAAAATATCTACTTTATTGGATAAACATAGTTTTTTTGGAATTGTTTTTCTAGTGCAATGATTTATGATTGCTTTCAGTTTTAGAATAATAATCTAATAATGGCACTTAAATATTTGTATTTTATTGTTATTCAATTATTTGAAATTAATTGCGTTCAGACGATCAAAACAGTTTTATTATATTATAGTATATATAGTTTCATAAATTATTATACTGGATGATATTAATTCATATCTCGTCTCATGTATAATCAATAAAAATTTGCTTTACCTCATATAGTATGCTACACGTGGTTATGACGTCCAATTCAGTACTGCTATAACTATTTACTTGTGAAGTGATTTTAATGATAAAACCTAGTCCATTCCTCTTTGGACACAAATTTTAGAATACCCCTTTCTTGTATTATAAAAATAAAGCATAATTTATTTTAATGGTTATAAGTTTGACTATGAAATTGTTTTATGAAGAACGCGAAATATTATAATTTTTACAAATATTTTCGAAAAAATAATTTTCGGTTGACGTATTAATACTTAATTCGATACTCAAAAAAAAATATATATATATTTTAAACAAAGTATATAATTATATTTATAATTTTTGTTAAAATATACCCATAATTACGATAGTAAAGCAACGAGTATTTTATCCCCATTTTTCTCTAGTGCAGTGCAGTAACCATCCCACCTGTGCACAACTTAAATATTTATTAAGCCGATTTTTCAACTCCTCGTAGACACCTCCACTCATTGTTCTTTAAAACTCAAATATAACGCACTACGCTTTGTACAAAAATTTAAAACATGTTCATTGTTCAAGATATATCTTTAAAGTGAATTCTTTAAAAAAAAAAAAAAATCTTTTATTGAAGTTATTCAACAGTATTTGGTAAAGTATAGTGAAACCATTTATATTTATAAATTGTATAGGTACTGAATACGGTAAGTAATTTATGTAAATTAATATTGTAAATTCATTTTTATATTTATTATAATTGTTTTATTAACGTTTTAGTATAACAATTATTGTCGTGTCTGCCCATGCGTACTATTATTGTTGATATTTCTATCACGTAACACGTCACTATTGCTGGCTGCCGGACGATGTGTGATTTGCGCATGTGAATGTGCAGTTATATTTTCAATCCCATTCCTGAAATATCTACTGAGTGCATAAAACAATAGGTACTGGTTTGTACCATTTTTCAAACTATTTTTTGGGGTCAAACGTATGTCGTTAGGCGCAGTTACGATTTACGGCCAATCCACCCATTTTTAGATGTAATCAGGTTACCAATTGTCTGCTATACAATATGTACAACATGCTATCTTATAATAAATTATTGCGAAAATCACCTATTCACAATTTATTGATTTATAAAAGTTCTATAGGCATAAGGTGAGTTCAATAAAGTATTAAATTTATGTATGTACGTTCGTTATTACAGTATTAAATCGAAATTCTAGAGAATGTAACTTGGTATAATATTGTTGATATTTATTTTTTAATATAATATTGTTGCCTATGAGCCACTACTTACTGCATAATCGACTTTTAATGTTATATCATATATTTTACCTTTAATTTAATTTGTAGTTCCCTTTAGATACTTCGGCATAATATGATGACTGGGCTAATGATTAATATAAGTATATAATTACTGATTGAAAATCGGCTATTGATGAATATGACTATTTTATAACGTTTACTTATTAACCGAATAATAATAATTTATATATCAAACAAATACATTATCAAGATTTCAAAATCCGGCGAATAACATTACATGTTGGGTAGGATGTTGGTTGATCGTCCTTTCGGATAATGTATTATTATCATTTAAAATATGAAATCATTGATTAGTAATTTTTTCTGATAAATATGATTTTAAGTGATGTATTTTTTTTTTATTTGTAATAATTAAAAAAGTACTTCATAAAAAACAAACTAAAATTATTTTGCTATAAAAGAAGCTCATTTTCAAATGTATTTGAAACATAAGATTTTTATAACAGCTGTAGTTATACAAGACTTAAACCGGGATTATAATTTCTATTTCCTTCAAATGCGTTATGATAAATTATATTTGCATTATAAGTGTCAAATGGATTTTAATTATGTAAGTATACTTAAGTAATACTTAGGTCTATGTACTCTGGTTTTACAGCACATAGAAGAAAACCTCTCCTTCTTCAACAAATTACTCAATGGTGCAATAGACAGCTCGAACTCATTAGCCAACATTAGGGTTCATTGTGTTCCTATGAATTCCTGTGCGTTCCTCTCACTTCCGGATTTTTTTCAATATCCCAATTCATTCAATTATTATAATTATAACTATCCATATAGAATGTCTCACGCAGCCAAAACTAATATAACATTTCATTACCTATGCTAGTAAATTATGTAATATTTGCGTACTTAAATATATTATTATGTATAATTTTATTTTTATTTTATATTTTAATATTTATATTATATGTACTATATTTAGTTTATAGCCCGTTTTGTAATTACATGAACGAAGAAATATGACGAGAAATATTGTTGTTCTGCTTTATCCTAGTGCTAGGGTGACCATATTTGAAAAATTATAAAAGGGGACACACCACCTACCTTTGACTTATGGTATTTGTATCACTATTCTAACTAAATTTTACAAATTAAGTTAATAAAAAAAGGTTAACTCACGTAATTTTTAAATAAAAATCGAGAAATTGTTTTGAAAAAAAAAAAACAAATAAATAACAAAAAAGAAGTTATTTTTCCACAAATTATTTAAAAATACGACAACTTTTTTTTTCAATTTATTCAATGTATCCTATAGTTTTAATTTTTATGAAAATCTAGTGAAATAAATATTGATAATTTTATTTCTTGCTATTTCACATAATTAAATGGGTATTTAAATAAAAAAAAGTGCAATAAACGGAACCTATAATTTAAAAGCGAGAAAACAACGTCCTGTTTTAATTTTATCGGGACAACGGGATGTAATGCTGAAAAACGTACCAATTTAATTTTAAACGGGACGTATGATCAACTTATCCTAGTCAAAAATGCATTTCTTGCAAAATTTGTCTGACTTATTGGCAAGTAAATCTTATCACCTGCCCAGTGTTATTAGGTACTTAGATTCTGAGTCATTAAAAGATAAGTGGTGCATCTATAGGGTAGTTTATGTATTTCATAGGCCTATTCTCTAAAGAGTCCAGAGCTAAAACCTGCATTGCAGGTCCATAGTTATGAAGAATATGCGCAATATTTAGAGTAAACCAGCAGAGCTGAAAAAACTATTCTGGACTTTATTTATCCAGTTATCGTATAGGGTGACTAAATCATATGTTCTAGTATTGAGTATACCAACGCGTTATATAAAAGAAGAAGATAATTCACTGCATAAAGGTTCTCAGAGATATACAGTATTAAATCTAAGACATGTTATGATTTGTTTACAATTTTTCTACAAGTTAGATTGTATGACATGTTTATAATATAATTTTTTGACAGTTCAAAAAAAATTGAGAAAAAACTGTATTGATCGATTAATAATGTAGACAGCACTGCCCATTAAATGTATTTAAATACAATTTACCCATATAGTTTTCTTAAAAAAATGTAAACCTGATATTGGATAGTACCTAGATTTCTTTAAATCACCGGGATTTCTGGATTTTTAATTGGGAGTTTCTCAACAAACTTTATAATCATCGGGAAAAATAACCTACCACAGGGACTTATGGAAAATCGACAATGAACCAAAATACTAACTGAAGTACCATCTGGACCTTATCCACAAGTGTTTACTGAAGACTCTAATGCTACTGATATATAATTTACAATTAATCAACTTTTTTGTAAACTGGGGAATAGTACGACGAGAAGAGACTGGCCACCTGTGTACCAGAGGTTTTATCAGTAACAAAATTTACTTAAACAGAGATTACAATGTTATCCCTGCAATTTCGGATAAAATAACAAAACTACTGGGAGTCATGCTTAACCGTATATTTGCCTTTCATATTCAAATAATTTGTTTAAAGTCACTTAGATTCCGATTTACTTTAAGTGCATAAAGGATGGAATTTATTATAACAATTAGGACCACCAAGAGACCTGTACAGTTTGTGAGCACTTTTTTTCGTTTTTTTTTTTTTAACTTTTGAGACATCGATGGCTGAAAAGTCGATTGATAAATATTTTGTAATAGTACATGATTATTAACCACTCTTTGTAAAGATTTTGGAATAATGTAAACTTTCTGGTCAGTTGGAATGTACTTCACAGTAGTCTCCCAGTTAATATGACTCGAGTCATCTATATCAATTGTGACGTGAAATGGCATTCGCTGACGCTTCGGCTATCACTTTCCCATTATATTTATACCACCTCTTACCACTACCAACCCCTAATAAACTATTTCAAGGTCAGGCGTACTCAGTATTCACACACATACATATTTATTTGTTTGTGAATTATATTTTTTCAAGATTGTAAAAATTATGAATTATAATAATAATATACGTGCCACACCATCAACATGATGCATGATTTTGTTTGTCTTTTGAATATGCATAAACATTTCTGTGTATAATAATCAAAATTCATATCGCTCCATTTGTTTTTTTAGACCCCCAAAATTGTGCTTTCGAGGTGTTAGTTTTGTTTTTATTGTACTTTAGCTTGAAAATAGAATATATTATATATTCATTGCGTAGGTCTTATAGTTCAGCTCTAAAAGCAATCATATATATATTATTCGTATGTCCATTCGAGTAATTGAATAAGTAAAGTTGTAATAACTGTTGTAGTCATCGTTCGTACGTTTCGGGGTTGATCATATTATTTTTTTATATCACTGTTATTCCCTGTTCGGAGTACGTTTTGTTGGTCATGGTATACTTTTCATTGAATCTCATTGACTCGATCAAAATATTATTGTAGTATTTTGTGTCAACTTTGATTCAAATTGTAGCTGTTGTAGTAGTATTTACAGATATTATATTATTGCAGTTCTAATAATCGTGATAATATATATACCGCAATGGGTATACCTACATATAAGCCACGCTCGTCATATTAAATTACTGATGCTGATAGCCATGATATTTTGTTTATTAAATATGATTATATAGTGTGATATTTTTTAAAAGGCTAGTAACCCTGTGTATTTTTTGTATTGCTATATACATTTTAGTTTAGCCTAACTGTGAACAGCAGCTGTCCAGTCTGCCATTTCGTGAATTACTTTTACCTTCAGTAGGTACCTAAATACTTATTGCTTATTATTTATTTTTATTTATTGTTTAGCCAACGAGACTAAAGAAATGTTTTTTTAAGAGATGGCATTAGAATGTAAAGGCACTTCTATTAAGCTATAAATTAAGTTTCTGTGATCATTATTGCCAATTTTCAGAGAAGTAAAAGGTTATAAATCGCCTAAAACTAAAAGATACATATACATAATATATATATTTGTCAATATTAAAATTAACAATTAATAGAACCAAACCATAAAATAATACGTTATTATGATGATACAAAATGATATTGACGGTGAAATTGAAAAATAAGATATAAGAAATAATCATTTATTTCGACTATTAATACGTTTTCGCGGTTTATTCTTTGAACTTAACACCATTTAGACACCATATAAATCAATTACATCATAATCATATATGATTTTAAAAGAACCGTTCATTTTTGATCAAAATAATATAATTTAACTGTTCGTTCATCTATTATTTGAAGGTCACCAACCGTGAATAATAACAATATTTACAACTGTTTATTATTTTGTTGGTCTTAGAAGTATTTACATAAATATATAGTATTAAATAAATTATATAAAAACTGTATATTGTTTAAAATACGTATAAAAACCAGGAATTCATCACGAATATGTATATATATTTTTAGTTTAACTAATAACGAAACATTAAGTGGGTGTTGGACCACAAAAAAGAATCACCAAAAAATGTATATAACAAACAGTATAATATATATATATATATATTATATATACAAACGCATTAAGAAGCAATACTTAGACAAAACGAATCACTGCGTATTTTTGTATTTGGTGAAAAGTTATTATTCATATATTTTTTTTTTTTTTCATATTTGCTTTTTCATGCAAATTAACCGAACGAAATGACTCGTCGAATTAAAACATCGCCATCAAATATTACAAGCGGTTTTTACGCCTCAGACTATTTTTAGTTGCATTAAATTTTCCGGTCTGTTACCCTCAACACGCGAAACGGGGAGGATTATTTGAAATAAAAATATATGTATAATACATACGCTAAATTTAAGAAATACCCGGTCCCAGTAAGCACATTTTAAAATACAATCCATTTTAATGGTTCTTGTCCGTGAGTAAAACCCATCAATTATTTTTTCGTTTAAAAACCGCGGTGGATGGATGTGAGATATACATAGATACATAATATACATACATGCATATTCCCGCACCCCCCCCCCCAAGCTAAACGTCAATCTCCAACCACCATGAAATTGATTTTTGATGATGTTATATAATATCGTACGTAACATATTACACCTAAATATTGATGTTGAACCCTGTATAATATGCCAGAATTCAGCGATGAACCAGACGTGTGGATTTCACTTGATCGAAAACACTCTTTTTTTTTTTTTCTTTTTAAATTTTCAGATTGAACTTGAAATTATAAAATATTCTGATATCTGTTTGGCACATCTCACACGGACATAAGTCGAAATATTATACAATAATGTACAAGTTACTTTGATACTATCAAAATAAATATAACAAAAAAAAAGTGTTTTTTTTTTGTAATTTTTCACAAAATACATATTCATTGGTGATTAAAAGTGTATATTATAATATTCTAAAATCATGAAGAGATTGGAAAATAATATATTACACTAAAACAACGTGTATAAACATGTCTTTAAAGAAAATTTCAAAACTCCAGTTTTCAAGGTATATTCTTATAATAATTTATGCAAAAATAAAATGTAAATATAACAGTTTAAAAATATTTAAATACATTTGACAAGTAATTTATATATGATCGTATTTTTTGAAAATACCTCAACTAAAACAATAATAAGTTAATTGGCACTTATATAATTTACTTGTAAATTTATGATATTTATATTCAAAAACGTTTGTATGAAATTATATTACAAATGTAAGCTGATTTGCAATTTAAGTTATAAGTTCTGTTCACAAAGCCACTGGCAATATTCAATATTTGTACGTATATAACGACGTGTTCCCATGTGTGAACATAAAAATACTTTTGTTAACAAGCATATACATTGAAATGTGCTAAAGAATGGATTTGAATTTCAAATATATTTTTCGATATAAAAATATATATTGTATAGAAAAAATACCAGGAATGAATGCATACAACTGAAGGATAACAAATTAATTAAATGTTGTACGATAATAAATGAATTAAGTATAAATAGAACTGTTGAAAATTAATTGTGGAAATAATATCGAGGGCTTATAATCAAAATAATGTAACTTGAAAATTTTTAATTTTTTTTGGATAGCAGTCTGATTATCTATATTTATAAATACTGATACTTGGTGCATTCTAATATTTTAATAAAATTCCAAAATATAATCGATTAATAAAATAAAATAATTTGGTATAAAACAATAATCTTTTAACAAATGTGTAAATTTGAATTCTATTCTTATATGGCAACTAAAAAATCCACTTCATGATTGGTGTTCACCTTAAGCCCTCCAGAGATACTTTGGAGTAGGTATAACTGCTCCATATTATATATATATATATATATATATATATATGTTCATATAGAACATGTGGTTCATGCACTTCATTATTTTTTTACTCCATGGATTTTTAATTAAATTCTAATTATGCACTTCATAAAAACATTTTAGTAACTATCGTATATGAAAATTATTTATCTATAATGTCTATATTTATCAATATTTCTAAATTACATTTATCCTTTTAATTTTAAAAGGAGAGTAAATGTCATCTAGCAATATTAAAAATTTATTTTCATGTACACTTCAGTTTTATCTTTTCAAGAGTTATATGCAATTTTGCAGATACTATATCACCTAAATAGTATTTTATATACAGTCCGAAGTCGATATGGATATTTTAATTCATAGTTAGCCGGTCTAAAAATTAAAGTAAGATTCTTATAAGTCAACATTTACGTAAACATTTGAATATTCTTATTGGTTTCAAAAATAGTCTAATCCTTAAGTTTTTTTTAACTGTGGTTTATATGGATTATATCCGATAACAAAAAAAAAAAAAAAACATGCATTTTCTATGTGCTGTGAATATTTTATATAATTATAATACACAGATAAAATATACAATTTAGCTATCGTCTATTTTTATTGTTACATGTGATAGCGTAAACAGTTTTTTTTTTTAATAATTAGAATCAAAAATTGAGTTTGGTTTTTCTCTTCAAAGTGCGTGATTTTCCATTCAACTATTATAAAAACGCCAGTAATATTTTTATTTTTTTTTCTATAATTATTTTAAAACCTAATGTTCAAAATATCAACGAATTGGACTTTATACTGGAAATATCTTGGTATTTGTTTTGTAATTATTTATTACAGTACCTATTTATACTGTTAAGGCCCAATTAAAATATCATAATTTATAATCACCAATTCGAGAATAATATTGAAAAATTAATTTTAAAACAAATAATCAATTATTAACTAAATGTGCAATTAAAAATTAATAAATATTACCAAATCAAAAATCGTATGATCGGTTATTTAGTTTTATGTCTGCAACATATCGCCGTTGTTTTGGTTGCGTTCTGATCTTTCGATGGGCATTCACAATGTTATTCTTCACAACGCTTCTTATTATATTGATCAATTGTTTAGTCCACGTGTTCATTGTGGCATATCATAATGGGCCGTATGCACTGCGGAATTTGTACACTGGTACTCCAGCATGAACAACCTACTATATGTTGTACCAAATGTGATAACTTGTTTCATTTGTCCTGTGAAAATCCGCCACCTCAAGATGTTGATGCCCCCTCAAATAAGACACCGTGGACTTGCAAGTGAATTTAAGTACTATTCCTCTTAAAACTACCACCGATGGCCAGTTCAAACTTATTATACGAGAACTTAAATTGATAAAGTTTAATCAAGCATCATTTGATAGGGCACTTAAAGGAATATCATCCTCTATGAAGTAATTACCCAATAAATATAGGATATAGTCCTAGTTAATACCAACTGCACATTCATCTTTTGTGTTGACGATAACCTAGCATTACATGGTCCAATGATCTTCATGGTTTAACATATCTCTTTCCATTAAGCCACTGTCTTCTTGAAACATTCGCATATCTCTAATTCTATCAATTGAATAATGTCTCTAACAATCGAGGTAAATATATTGGTCTTATCTTCTCAAATAATAGTAGCATATGTATTGAAAAAAACATCTTTCAATGTCATCCTCACTGATCCATACCATCCGGCGCTTGACACATTTTTTTCTAAAATAGATGCTGCTCCTTTTCTCGACAAGTCACATAGCTACTTTAATTTTTAGAAAGTATCCTACCCAAAAATTTTTTAATTTCTTGAGTGATTTAGTTAGTTGGAAACAATTAGAAATCTTTATGTAGATTCTTCTCCCATTCTTCTTGCTCCTTAATTCTAGAGCATGTTTAAAGAAACTTTCTCTTCTTCGCAGGTTATATCCTCAGTATTAAAAACTCACTAGATCATTATTATCCTGTTCTAAATGCATTATGCCTAAATACGTTAGCTTATAGAAGGGTTAATGCTAATTTAAAGTTTCTCCATTAATTGATTCATGATACTTTTGATGCACCAACTCTCCTATCCCTTTTTCGTTTCCGAGTTTCCCAACATCCAACACGCTCCGTTGCTCCATATTTTGTTGTCCATTTTCGTGTCTCCAACTATAGTCAAAATAACCCCATTGGCCTGTTAATGCATTTAGCCAATGTATCCACCAGCTTTACATAAGCTAGTTTTGATCACCTACAATCAGACGATAATTTATATACCTGTAGATTATTTGTCATTATTGTATATTAAATTTTAATATATATATTGTACTTCTGTATAATTACCCATCTGGCATCAATTAGTTAATAAAAAAAAAAAATTCTGTATTCGAAATTTACCTTATTAATCAAAAGTACATTGTTAAATAGGATCCGGAGAGTCATAAAAGGACAAAAATTTAGAAAACCCGGGATATACTAAATTTCGTGTCAATTAAACAACTGTCAAACGTTCACAATAAACCTGAAGTTATTGGGAATAGTAATTCCATAAATTAACATTAAATAAATAACGCCATAAATAAAAATTTTTTTGTGCAGAAATATTATGATTTCAACTTATCATTTAAATTTTTTACCGGTTTATGAAAATTATTTATTTATTAAACATATATATAAACTATATCTTATAAAAATTTTAGAACTTAAATATATATATATATATATATATTTATTTTTAAAAGTGCTCATTTTGGAGGGAAATGAGGGAAATTAAAAATTATGATTTTTCCTGACAATTATACATTTGTACATTTTTATTAAGAATACTTTAAGTCTATCAAAATATTTTAAAGAATAGTTCTTTTATTATATTTTGTAATAAGATATGTTTTAATAGAAACTAAAACGAAGCTTTATATAGCCTATTTACGTCTTATCGTTATTTATGCCTGTGAATCCTGGGCAACAATTAAAAACAATATACTAAAACTCCTAATATTTGAGAAAAAAAAATGATTATAATAATAATATAAAATAATATGTGATCGCATACTATACCCAGAGTCAAAAGTTATAAAAGACATAAAAATTAAGAAATCGAAATCATTTTTAATAGACCAAACATACAAAAATATCTGAATTTTAAAAGGCTAGAATAGTATGGCCATGTATGACAGGAAAAATATAAGCTAATAAATAAGTTAATAATTAATAAAGCCAGTGAAAAGAAGCAAGGATGTAGACCCCGTCAGCGATGCCTTGATAAAGTGAAAAATATTTGGAATGCCTGGGAATGAAAGAAATTGAAGATGTAGATGATCAGGAACGCTGGAAGACTTGATAGAAGCGATAAAAGGCCTTCGTGGTGTGTAAGCCAAAAAATAAAAAAATAAAAATGTAAGATCTGTTTAAAAAATATAGAGGAAAAATGTCATTTTCATGTTATATATTTGGCTTTTTAAACAAGGACTAATCTAATTAATTATTTAATATCTTGGTAAAATATGTTTCGTTATATTTTGGCTAAATAAAAAATCGTTTTTTAATTACAATAAATTATATTTATTATTTTTATTCGGTAAAATATTTCACGGAAACCAAAAAGTAGTTTAACTTATAGAACCATCAACTCTATTCCCTACTTTTTAGTTATAATTATTTTATAGTAGTTATAATTCGTAATAAATTCGTTTATTTAACACATTTTTTTATAAACTATTATTTTTATGTAAAATAATTAATTTATATAACTTTTATTCAAAGCAATTATTAATTTTAATATACATTAAACCAAATGTGATATATTGATGGTAGTTATTACTATAATATGTTAAAGAATCAAAGAAATGATCAGATCTATACAAATATTACCTAAAAATCCTATTAAAGTTTATAGATTTTTACACGTTATGCTTGGTAAATATTTCGTTTTAAATCAGAAATTATATAAAACGAATTTAAAAAAAAAACACGGATTTATTTTCATATTTTTTTTATTGAGATTATTGTTGAAATAGGATCTCGCAAAAATACTATCCAAAAAAAACATCTATGTAAATACAAACTGATGTTTTTCAATGTCATCAACAATCGACAATTTGTTTTTTTTTACATTCAATTTATCAGGAACATAATATCTGTTGCGATACGGTTTTCGGTCATATTACACTCGTCGTTTTTTTTATATACCAAACATAATCAATTATCGATGTGTCATGGATATGACACACGATAGAGAAAAAAACAAAACTCATGTTCAGCAACGTTTTTAAAATTGGAATTATGAATTATTAATAGGCGTTAACGTAATTTGACGTCAGATGACTGGAATGTCCGAAAATTCAGAAAAAGTGAACACGAGCTACAGTCTTACAGTTTTAAAATGGTTTACGACAGGAAAATATGATGAAGAGATAGAGTTTAATGCGTAATTCTAAAACATTCCCAAAGTATTCGCTCAGTGCAAAAGTATATCTTTACCTCGAGAAGTTTACTTTTTCGTATTATTATATTTTGAAGTATACGCGTTAATTTACATTTAGAAATTGATAAATTCATAGGTACGCGTTCCACCGTTTTCGTCGAAGCATGCGTATATTGATATTATACGATGTTCAAAATTAACCCATTACGCCTACACATTCGCGTCATACGTAATTGATAATAAATTATTTTAATTTCAAACAAAATATACTATATTAAAATAAATGTTTAATTGTTTTTGATTTGGGTAATGGTTGTGTTATTAATGTAAACATTCATAAAATGAATGAATTGAATATTATCAATTGTCGACTCGTATTGTTTTAAGACACTTCACCCCGTTAAACACATTGCGTTAAATTATATTTCACTTTGTCCATTCAAGTATACAGAACTTTCGCGCAAAGTGACATTAAATATACCCGAATTATCTCTGTAAAGGACAGTAAGGGGTCAATTACTGACCCTCGTCGTGTGTAAATTACACCGAAAATGTCTACGTATACCGGACAATTATATTGTACCTATACAGGCTGTACCATCCTACTTCGCCTAAATTAACGTCCTACCGCGAGACTTTGTACAAACATACGGAAATTCGTCGTACTTGATAGTATCATGTTTAATACGTAATAATGTACTTAACGTTATATTTAGCGCCGATAATACATTCGATTACAC
Source organism: Pemphigus obesinymphae (assembly GCA_025469235.1). Classification (NCBI taxonomy): domain Eukaryota; kingdom Metazoa; phylum Arthropoda; class Insecta; order Hemiptera; family Aphididae; genus Pemphigus; species Pemphigus obesinymphae. The sequence continues at coordinate 28,958 of JAIPRL010001974.1, forward strand.
TTATCACTTAATTCACTCACCTAGAACTCCAAGTCTATAGTTGATTGTGACTACTACTAGACCACCGTAGGTTGCCAACACTGTACCGTCATACGGATTCCCGGAATTCCACTCGTACGACTCGCCGTGTATGAATACGAGCACTGGCTTCAGTGCTATTTTCTCCGAACTTCCAAAATTCACTGCAATGTCACAAAATTCAATATCAGCCATCAATATATTAGTATGATAATATAATATATAAAGTCCGTTGGCATAATCACGGATAGTAGGTATTCAGCAAATAATATTTTTTGGTTATGGGTTTTAAGTTTTAAAACGTTCATTCTGCAGAAGTGCATGGCGATTTTGAATCAGACGGGTAACACGGGATTAAGTTTGGGTGGATAAACTATAGATAGACGAGTCAAGTATTTTCCAGGATCAATGAATCCTCATTAGGTTGAAAAGTAAATTTTACAAGACGTTGGTTATGTCTATGATGATGTACTGATTGAAATGTTGTGAAGTGGATAGGAAATATTACAGAGGATAAATATAGCAAATATGATAATGTTAAAGTTGACGTGTGGAGTTACTAGAGAAAATACAATAAATAAGTATATAAAGGGTAGTATAATAGTGGCTTGAAAAGTAGAAGAAGATAGAGAATAGATCGAGATGACTCGAACACGATATTTATAGTAAGATTAGTAAAATAAATATATTTGATGGAAATGGTTGGAAACCCGAAAAATAGGTAGTGATATAATAAAGTGTTTATGCGGTGGGCGGAAGGAAGTGAAAAAGTTACAGGCGATCAATTTAAGTGGCAGTACAGAACTATGGTAGCCAACACAAAATTGTTAGGAGAGAAGGTAAAGGAGAAGAAGAATACATTTTGGTCATGAGGTCATATAATATAAACAGAACTTTACCTTAAATATATTATAATATATATTTATCGATCACTTGGCACGGATGAAAATTTATGTGAACATAAAGATTGAATAAAAAATTATTAATAGATGCTATTCTATTATTTTAACAAAATCGTTATTATTATATAGATATTATTTTAATAAATATTTAATTATAAAAATATAGATATTTTATCTAAATACCGGCAGCCATGTACATTTTTATAAAATCAAGGTGTTCGTTATCCATCATAATTATGTGCTACTATAAAAAATTCAAAATTTTCCGAGTAAATCACTATTATATATAAAATAGTTCAAATAAAATGGTTATAAACAATAATGAATAATTTGCTCTAAAAAACTTCGATAATAATCATAATTTTGTTTATTCAAAATTCTACATTTTTCATTCGTCATTATTATTATTTTTCCATCAAAACTTGACGGAGCATTAATAATTATTTTTCGTTTTGTACAATATACTTGATAGATAATTTAAAATACACCGTAAAATAATGCATGAGTTCACAAAATCTTATGATTACAAAAAAAAAAATCTGTAAAAAATATATTTTAATGATGTATTTTCGTGTCGCTGTATATTAGACTTCTCAAGTAAAAATTAAAATACAAAATTTCACAGTCAAGAAAAACGGAATTCGAATAATAATTGAACTTATTTTTAAAAAAATTGTTTGAATGTATATTTATTATTATTTTTTTTTATGTATATTTAATATTTATTTCTCATAACGTTTCTATTTTTTTGCGTTTGTGCAAAAAAGGTAACATTTGATGTTATAAATCTGTAATTATCCTACTTTAGTCAACTCTAACTTTCCAACCTTTATTATTTGTTTTAACATATCAAAACAAACTCTATTATTAAACTTAATAATTTGTTATTGATTATGAATTACAATAAAATAAAACATTGTGAAAAAATACGTATAGTTTCAGCTTTTTGACTTTTGAATATAAAAAGTATAAATACTACATAAATAAATATGTTAATTTAAATATAAAGTTTATAAATCGATATAGATATGTAGATTTTAAAAATTAATATCAATAATAATTATTCTGAAATAAAATTATAGTTAAATAATAGTATTTATTATTCAAATTTACATTCTAATTTTAAATGTCATTTTGATAATAAAAAGTACAGATAAAATGAAGCAAAAATATAAGGCTAATTCATTAAAAAATAAGTCTACTTTGCTCTACAGTGATAATGAGCTAATTGACTAGTATTGGTTGCATAACAGTATTAATAAATTAAGTAGTTATTAATGAAAATACGTTTATATATTATATTTAACGATTTGTTAAGATTTATGATTGATTGAACTTCAAGTAGTTAGTAATTTCATAGTAAATGTATACATTTTAGGAAAATGTAGAAAAACAAATTCAAGGTAATTTTTTTAGTAGAGGTTATAATGATGGCAATGGAATTTAGAGGGTCAGTGTCAAGGTGATGATGAATATATAAACATAGATGATTTAATTTAGTCGTTTTATTCGGTTAATAGATATACTCATATATATTGTATTTCAAATATGTATTAAATTCACTTTTAAGATTCTGAGGAATTAACTTTACGATCATCGTCGTATTTTTAGTTTGAATATAAAGTGACTGTACTCTGTTACTTAGCAACATATACCGGCTATACTAAGTAACTATTTGTTAACGAATTACGTTTTATAAAATCAAATGTTACACTGCCATTGATTTGGGAGAATTATTGAAAAATATTTTCATTTTTAGGATAATATGAAATACTAAATAAGCGATACATAATTACAGCCGTTTGAAGGTTGATGTGAGATTTATAATGATGGTGAGGATATAAGGATTAAAATATAGTATACAGATAAGCTGAGTTACATACCGGACGGAAAATATTAACGTAAATGATTTATATCATTCGTATTATAATATGAATTGAATTAATTAAATTTTTTTCCCTTTAGATTGTATGTAAATATAGTATGTATGCATTTAGTAATATTGTATTTTACTCAACGGAATTTCCACGAGAACTTCAAACACTCATTTTGTCCAGACTATCTAGGGATAATTTTTGCGTAGTGAATATGGCTTTAGAATTTCAAGAATCCGATTCGAATGCAGGAAATACGCAATTTTCTTTCGTCATTCGATGATCCGAAATTTAAGCATCGAACCTTTTTCGGGAGTGGGGTCGTGATGGAAGTTAAGCCAAATATTTTGAGTCTAACCGCACGGGGAATATTATACTGGTGACCTGTAAATTAATTTTGGTCGCCGAAATAGATTCGTGACCCGGACACGTGGACAGATCCAGAATTCGTTTGTCGGAAACAACAATAATGATGACTATTAATCGACACGGTTTGTATATCTGGTGTTCTGTATTGTGGGTGCCGTCACCACCGTTGTGGGTATCTCGTTGACGTGCAATATCATGCTGCTTCCCCTCCCCACCCCCCCCCCCCGACAATCTAAAAATCAATTTTTAACAAGTTTAATTTAAAAATTAACAAAACCGATATATATTTTAACAGTCATAAGCTACAACATGAACGAATGTTTTTCGTAACATTTTCAGTCGACTGCCGTGTCGATATAAAACAAAAGTGTAGACTAGAATTTATTTTTCATCCACGAATGTTTATGAAATGTATCAATTCGTTAATTTATAGGTGCTTAATTATATATTTATAATACAGACATGTGGGAAATTGTTGGTATCGTTTCTTGCAGATTATCCATTTTTACTGGTTTTATGTCGGATAGAAATATTTATGTACAGAAGGTAAAATGAATGCCGACTATAAATATAGTTCTTTGATAATACTGACCTATGGAGTTAATCTTTTACGTATCGATGATAACAGAAGGTATTGCCACTCGGTGTAGCCAAATTTTCTATCTATTTCATATTTTTTTCCTTTTAGGGTTTTCAATCAACAACCTGCAGTATATTTTACGTAATAGTTACGATATATTGTTGTCTGTGTTATTTTTAATTAATTTTTAAACAATGTGGGTGTGCTAAACCCGGTTTCTTTTGACCTAATATGTCGTAACTAACATTATGTTCACGCTTCAATTTTATTCCATTCACTGATTTTCAAAAGCCTAATTTTTAGAGGTAATTTTTTCAATAAGTTATTTTTTTATATAATTATTATTATAAATATTGCCAACCAGGGATTTTAATATTAAATTATTAATAATGGTAAAATATTTATGTACATATAATTCAACATATCAATACCATATAAGCAATTAATATTTTGTTAAAATATAAAATAAACTCTGGATTAAATTCCGAATTCAATATCTCAATGCTACAAAAAGCAATATCAAAATTTAAGACGATGATACTTTTCAAATTGTAAATGTTATTCTGTTATTAGATATGTGATATTCAAAAATGTTAATATACGAATATTTATTAAAACATTTATAATTTAGAATATAATCGCATATTAAATAAACTGGAAAATACATTTTAATTGAAATTCATTATGAATACTACTCGTAGTTACTTACTTTCTTGAATATTAAGTTTACAATTATATTTGACATACAGATATAGTATTATACCACAAGCTATAATACATAATACTCTACCAATTTAAGTTATAACCTAAGTTTATTTAATTCTGATAGTCGACTTAACGCAATCAATTATAAGCGCTAATCCTATAATATTTCGTATTTACATAGTAATTATTTTGTATAATATACTAATGTTTTTCCAACATTTTAAAATAAAAATAATATGATCTTTATTTCGGAAATTTTAAATAACACGCTTAATAATTATTACAAGTAGGTATATGCTTTCTAAACCAATCTCTAAGAACACTTCTTTTAAGTTGGGTGAGTCTTGATGATATTACATTATAATTATATACTAATTAAATTATAATAATAAAATGCAAAATTAAATCTATAAATAAATACAATTACACATAATAAATGTTTGTGAATACTCGATATAGTTTTTACAACATATGCGTTGGTACCTATAATCATTATCGTGCACTTTTAGGTACGAAAGACACATAACGAACTCGTTATTATACTAAAATTCAATTTCCGTATCATCATTGAAAATAAAATTACATCAATGTAGAATGTTATTGGGGAATATATGATATTTTATCTATTTGAGTCTTTCAGCTGTCAATTTTGTCTTTTAAATTCAATATTTGAACACTTATAAATGCGTGCTTTATTGGCGCTTCAACTTTCCTCACGATTTATCAGAATAACCTTCTCCTTTTTATAGATTGCTCGTAATTCGATTTAGTCCATCAAAGGCAATCATGACGTACACCCTGAGGAACAATGAGAAAAGTTTTGTTAACATCGAAAAGAAAAACTATACTATTATCAAATATTTTTATCTTACACACAAAAAGTTTCATTTATCGTGTTGATAGTGTACATAATACACTTATTTTTTATCTTATGGATTAGTAATTATAATCATTTTATAGAAATTCAATTTGTAGTTTTTTAAACTGATATTTTAAATACAAAACTTATAGAATCTATATTTTGAAATTTTTCTAAATACACGAAATAGTACTGCCAAGTTTCTAGTATAGCTAATTTAGCCCATTTCTTCATAATTGATTTCACTATATTCGAGAATTATATTTTTCGTGAATTCTCCGTCTAAGATAAAATTTCAAATAATAACGTTATTAAATGACAAATTATTAAATATGAGTCTGGATAATAATATATACAATAATGGATTCTTAATACCTTTAACCAAATCTGATTCGTACTTTAGAATAAAAATAAGAGATGTCTATAAATGTATACATTGTATACATAATATTGTCTTAAATTCTATGAGCAAGTGTATAAAATTATACAAAAAAAATACAGCATATATACGTAAGACACCGAATTAAAAAAATATAATATATATATATATATAAAATACGTAATGTTTTTCTATACATTTAATAGAATAACCGTGTTTTACCATAATTATAAAATTCAGGTAGCCTAAGTAAACTACAAAAAAATTATGACTATATTAGGCTCTGGTTTTTAATATAATTTATTCTTTGAATATATTGAGTTATTTAAGAGATAATTAAAAATGGACAATTTTTTGTTTTTCAATGTCGATATAACGCTTATTTGTCGGATAGCTAATGATAAAACAGATTTATTAGTTATAGTTTTCCTTGAAAGCTGAAATGTAAATTTTATCGACCAATCATGATCAAGCAAATCTATGTATTTTATTCCATAGTTTACTATTCTGTAGTCCAATATCTATTAGTCTCACTACTTAAGAAATTACTATTACATTAAAAATTGATTTTTTCTTGATTCGGAAGTATAATTCTTGTATTTAAGAATAAATAAGTATATGCAATGAATAAAAACGATTTAAAACTAGGCCTCGTTCAAATAAATTATTTTTCATAACCATACAATTCTTTCTGGTTTATCTTAAAAGAAGATTTTACTTTATATAGTTTCTTTAAATACGAGTTAAACCATATGTTGATAGTTTTTCTTTTGTTTAGACAATTTATGTGGAAATTATATAAGTAACTAAAACTATGAATAACACCATTATTCTTTTACATTAATTATATATTAAACATTATTAATGATATACATATTTTTCAGGATGAAGGGTATTACCATCCGTAATAATAATATCTCCTCAGGTCACACCCCTGAAATTAACACTGATTAGTATAAACGGTATAAATCTAAAATAGTTAGGTGATTTATACATTACAGCAACGGATTATAATTTATTATTTTATTTTATATAAATTTAAACCAAGTAAATGTTCGAAAATCAATATGAATATGCGCAAAACGTGCAATTAGATAATAATAATCCATTAAAATTGTATTTAATTAGTATAGTAGTAACAGATTATACGAAGTTTTAAATAAGGAAACTATTTTGTCTAACATAATAATCTTACGGGTTCCAAATAGTCACATTTCTTTCTGGTATCAAGTCATGGATTAGCAATTTATTACTCAGGGTATTCTGAATTGTATTGAAATTACACGGAAGAATTTTAATACTAAATTAACAACATAATAAATCATTAAATTTATATATTAAAAACAAAAACTTTTCGTGTAGTGGAAAATAATTTAAAATACAATTTATTCTATGTAGGACTATATATTTTATTTATGAATTACATAAAAAAATATTAACAAGCCAATTTCAAATTTCACAAACAATGTGCATCTATAACGTGAATTGGCATATTTTGCACAGGTGCTTATAAATTTGTAATTTTAATAATGTAATATTTTTAATGTTTTGTTGTTTATTGTTATTTTATACTATATTTTAAATTTTAATAATGTATATTATATATGTGAATTTTGAATATTTTAACAAATTTAACCGAATTTACAATTATATTAGTGTAAGCTACCATTATTGTGGTTATATTTCATTATGAATATTCGGGTTAAGACGTTATATATTATTAACTATGAAGTTTTAGCGTACAATATTATTGCACATACACGATAGTTAGTTCTTAATACAGCTGCAACAAACCAACCATAAAATGTATAAGTGGACAAATAAAAAACAATTTATATAATATATTACATAAATTATTCACTTTTCCTTAAGTATAGTTTATATCAAAACGTAAATGCTTGGAATATTGGCACTGTTTATAATATAGATATTTTAATGAGTAGCCCAACTAATATACGACAAATTATAATATGAATTTTTCTATGAAATAAATATTACATTGAGCTTTGAGAGACACCCTGTATATCGTGTTACGGTATACAGAATGAATAGTTGGACATCTTTTATGATGAAAAACGAACGACCGTTACATTAAAATGTAAATGAAAACTAAAAGAGAATTTAATTAACAACGGTCGATATATTAATGTTCACACTTATATATATAGCGTTGATTGACTTATGAATTTCGAAGTTATAATTATATATTGACCATAGGCTGTCACGTTCGGAGAGGGTTGTGCCTGATGTTGACGTGCACTTAAATAAAGTGAAAATATAGAAAATTGAAAATAATATTTAACCGTATTTAAAAAAATAAATAAATAATTAAAATGTAAAATATAAAAAGCAAAATCATTGTCAACAACTGTACAAATTAATATATGTTTAAATTTCATACATTTTTAGTTTTTAGTATTATGTACCTATACTGATCAACTGAAAATAATATTTATTATATTACTTTTAATCAGGAAATATTAATTTTAGATAATTATGCGTCAATTTATATTAATTTGCAATAATTTTGTTAAAAAAATTTCAGTGTCTAGAAAAAAACGAAAATTTGGTGTAATGGATTGCATTAACACCCTTCTATTTATTTATCTACAATTATTGGGATAGAATGTGGTCAATTCCGATAACATAATAATATTACACATTTTACATTAAATAATATTCACACTAATTTTATGTATATTGTATTTCTCGTTTTGTATATTATTTATATTATTATATTTTATCATAATTTATACACATGATAATCGTAACGACGCTTAAGAAAACATTAATCACGGGTTATTTAAGAAGCTAAATGTAGGCAATTTTAAATATATTCGAAAACAGTTGAAATTGAACAATAGAAAAATACTTTAACATATATTATTTACATTAAAATATATAAATTTCCTTATTATTATTAAATACAGAATTGTATAATATAAAATATTTTATAATTTTTTCATACAATAAAAACTAATTTTTATAGTCTGAATATATTCAAGACATGTCTTAATATGGTAGAATTACCAATTTTTCTAAAAATAGAATAGAACATCTTTTAATAGAAGTTTTACCACTACTATAAATATTTTTATAATTAATTAAAAAACAAAAATCAATATTTAAATAATTTTAATTGAATGTACTATAAATATACTATCAAAAAAAAAAAAAAAAACAATAATTGCAATTTCGATTAGTGTAAACTAATTAAAAATTTGATAACTCTACCATAATTACGTCTTAAATATGTTTGTCTCATGTATAAATTCAATATCTATACAATAAGAATATAAGTAAAAAAAAAAAAAATGGAATACATGTGTTAAAATGACTTCATATATCTTAAAAATATTATTTAAATAGTTTCATCAAATATTTTAATAATATTTAAAATTAGAATCTTTTAAAACACAGAAATATTAATTATAGATTTTTCCATAGTCATATTGCTTAAACGAAATGCCATTTTATAAAAATACATTTTTTTTTTATGAAAATGTATTTAAATTTGTATATTATTTTATAAGGGTGTAATATTATAATTAAATATATGGTTCATAGGAACTATATAGATATAGTTTAAAATAATTTATAAAATAATATTGTATTATATTGTTTATTAGTCAATAATTATACACTTGTATATCTACAAAATAAAAATAAGAAATAATGTGTACCAACAGCCGATAAATTACTTATATTAATTACAAATTTACAAATCGTATCCGTTAACAGTATTTTACATAAAAATTGATAAGTGTGTTAATAAATTATTATTTACAAACACTTTCAATGCAATAAGGGTGCAAATAAAAAAAATTAAAATATAAAAAAATAAAAAATAATAATAAATATGTTAAATATTAAATACAACACTTCTAATATCATTACTTTTCGAATATAATTAGATTTAAAATGTTAATAAATTTAATGTTAAGCCATATATACATATTTCAACGATTTATTTTGTTTAATTAAAATTATTATTAAATAGTTTGCCGAAGAGTATACAACTATCACTTTTATAATTTCGGTAGCAAATTTGTAATATATATTAGTTACGGGCTTTTTTATTTCTAAAACAAATAACAATAAATTGAAAATTCTATCGATAATTATACATTATAATTTATCCCAGAAGCAAAGTGTTTTCAAATATTTAACATAATTGTAGCGTCTCGTGCCTCTTGGAGGTGGTGGTCCAAATTAAAATAAAAATATTAATGAACACTATTATAATTTATAAAAAAATATATATATACAGTGGCAGTTTATGGACTCTTTTCGGTGGAGGGGAGGTGAGGGGTGGTGTTCGTTAATCAGTATAGATATATATATATATATATATTTACTTAATTATAAAAAGTGTTTGCAAATTAATTTTCTTATAATTTTTATGGTGCTTATAAGGTTCATTAAACCACCACTGTATATATACATTATACATTATTTTATATATATATATATATATATATTTTACTATTATTATTATTTAGAGTAACTTTTATATACATATGTTTTAAATACAATAATTTACTTTTTCCTTAATTTATATAGATGTTTCGATCGTTCGGTCGTTTAGACCACAATCCATCACTGTTTAAATGACCATTTAATTATCGGGAATAATTATTAATATAAAAGTGAGTAATTTCTTTAAACACTATCTTGCGGATTTTCCACTGAAAAAAAATTCATTTAAGACTAACAGGAAATCTCGTATTGATAGTACGGTATCACTATATAACGTACATTTAAGCTGACAAAAACCAGAAATTAATATTTTAATAAAGGCTAATGCAATTTCCGATATTCGTAGTTTCCGGATACAGCTGGTAACATCGTTTATATAGATAATAGAACATCTAGTATCAATTAACCGTGGTTTATCTTTCAAAAGTTTCAAATTCCAATTATCCTATTATTATATTTCTCACATATAAAGCTCACTCCTTCAAACGTGCACACACGTGTCCAACCACTTTGAAAAATCCCGGTGGTAATTTTTTAAGGAACATTTTCACATCCGATTATATGTAGACTGGTCGTACAAATATACGTGCCTATTATGATAATTGGTAGTATTTTCAATTATGGCGATTGCTTTTCATTTTGTGGCAAATTTGATTGCACGTATAGACATTGTGTTCGTTATTGTATTTTTCACGGGCCATGGACTTTATTTTCAACCATAATCATAAAAATAAATATATTTCGTTATAGCCAATTCGGTGTATTCGAAACGAAAATGTTGATTAAAAATACTACATGATCAGAAAAAGAATCAAATTCAATCTGATAGGCATATCGTACGTGTCTCGTATAATACTTATAAAACATTATCATTTTTAAAATGATTTTTTAATGAAAATTTGCATTATAATATTATATAATAAAAAAACTAAAGAAAGTAGAAGCTATATAATTTACAATCTGCTTTTTTTTCGCAAAACTTTTTCAGAGGTATGAATTTTAAGTTTAAAGTGTATTAGAAGTTTTATAACATGACTTTCCGTTTGATTTAAAATCGGTGGTAAGAACACTTTTGAATTTTGAAATGAAAGTATTTTAAATGACTTGCGGGATAAAATAAACGCGTATTATACTGTAAAATAATCTTGAATTAATTATATCGTAATTAAAATAATTTTGTTAAATTTGCTAACTTTATGGTTTTTAATTACCTGTGTAGAATTATTATGAAAATCCTATTACATGAAATTGGAATTAAATAATTATATAACAAATTTCTAACAAGCGTTTATTCAAATAAGCGTTAAAACGCATATTATTATTATTATTATTATTCTGAATAACGCTTAAATTTATTTTTGAATAATTTTGAAATTGTTGATAAGTTTTGGTACCTACCTATATAAGCATACAAAAAGACAAGTAAGTATTTGTACGAATTCCGAGTCAGATTAATAAATGTGTAACGCAAACGATACGCGCTAAACCTATGTTTGCGCAATTTATTAAACTACCTATACGCTACTAGTTTGTGTTGTAGAATATTGATAAAATGAAATCGTTAACGGAGAGAATAAATGTAATTTTTACCGCACAAATCTAAATGTCCAGTGTACCGACCCCGTACAAATTAGTACAGTTATTTTGTCGCCGAAACGGCGTACGCGGAGGAAAATATTAAATGTACGGAAATCGTTCGTTTAAGCTCTCGGTAAATTACGCATTAAGTCCAATGTTAACCAGTATCGAGGACAGGGAACACTAAGGAGCACAAACCCCGTCGGCCAATCCTTTTCTTCGTTATTATCCTCCTCGTGCCAGTAATAGCTCCCTCCCCACCCGTTACTGTACCTAATGAAATATAAAATAATATCATATTTTCTGGGGTCCTGGTCGCATTAGCCGTACGCATACAACGAATACCGACGGGTGTGTTCGGAATGCCTGTAAACCTGTGCCCTCCGCCCTTAATTCTCTGCGAGTTCCGTTCGAATAATGATCGTGCGATCTGCAATTAATTTAATCTCCCCTTCGTCCCCATTTTCGCCCCCGCGAAGTCTGTGATTCGAATCTCGGAACGTTCGGATACTTTCTCGTTTTTAGCCGTTTACTGCAAAACAGATTTTAATTATCCATCTGCCACGTTTTTCGCAATGTTCGCTACCGGAGCTGATATTAAACTCTGTGACGCGTACCCATAGTAATACCGATGAAACACATTTAAAAATAACCGTTTGTTCGCTTTTTGCAATGTATTACGGAGAACGTTAATTTGTTTGGTAGGTACGCAAAGCGTGAAAATATATTTTAATATAATGCATTCGTATTTTCGAGTATATCGAGATAGTAATAATAATAATAAAAAAAAAAAAATAATAACACGAAAAATCAAAGTCGTATGAAATATGTACATAGTATCTCTAATGCGATAATCAAAGTTGCAAATTAAATATAATATACGAGCAACACACTTGTACGCCATACAATATGCTCACTAACTATTATATCAAGACATATTTCATATTCGATTACTCAAAATAAAATGCATAAAATAGTTAATCACACATAGCTTGCGAAATAATATATTATTAACTCGAATATGAAATTATAATACTTTCTCATTCATTTGATTTCTTTGGTTTTTGATGAATTCACAGTCGAACAGATCGAGTGTAAATTGACAAATATTTTTTAACAATATATTATACGGGAATATAATTTCGCAACGATAATACGTATTAAGGCTTTGCAAATATTAGATTTTAGACTTAAAACATAGTCGTAATATTTAAATTTAGAGATACTTTAAATATAAATATAACATGTTCTGAGAATATTCATAGTTAAGCACTATATCATGGTATAACATATCATGAATAAAATGATGCAAATGTTTGTTGTAAAGGGTAAAGATATAGTAGGATATACGTAGGATTATAATAAAATTAGAACTCCAACATTTGTACATCACCTCATTAGCATTTCAAAATAAAAACTACGTTTCTATGTGTATTAATAGAGAACATGTAATGAATTACATTCCAGAATATATTAAAAAAACGTAGCATAATACCGAGTTAATTTAAAAACGCTGTTTTTCAAAATTACAAATAAAAGCGACAGAACTTTTATTCGTATAACACATATAATGGTATACAATTTAAATATACAAGTATATATAAAATTTTCAGCAACTTAAAATTATGTATAATGTGTTTCTTGTACGGGGCAGCATATTATTTTAATAAAACTGACACTCGTTTAAATAAATACGTAATACGTATTCAATTAATTTTCGGAAAACACAAATGGATTTTCCTCGCATTTTCGAGATTTAAGGTTATTCGCAGATGTTCCCACTATATAGGCAGATTCGCTGTATATATTATTATGTATACGAGACACTTTTGTCGTCCGTCTACGATCTGATTTTCATGTATAGTTTCTATCAAAATGTTGACCCGACACTGCAGGACGAAACACGATAGAGATAAAACGGACCACGTTAAATTCACCCGTTGCCCGCGCGGCCACGTAGTCGTACAATAAAAATTCAATTCTCCACTTCTCATCCGTTTTTCTCTCCGCGAATATTGCGGTAGATCCGTTTATAACGATTTGAATAGTATTTCCGGTATGTTCAACGAGCGAACGTTAAACGAGTCAAAAGTTTTGGACTATATTTCTTTCATTTTTATTTTATTTTTTTTTTTTTACTGTGTATTATAATACAATGTATCTTTTATGCGGGTACCTATATAGGCTGTGGAATTCCGCTCTGTAAGTAGTCATGTATGCGATGTGCGTGTTTTTAAGGCTAAAAACAACGAAAAAGGATAGAAATTGACAGGCCACAATACGACCTTTACGACCCAATAGTGGTATCTATTGTGTGTTAGTTCCGTAAATCCTGTGTAATTTAATATATATATATATATATATATTTTTTTTAAACGATATACTATTAATTTTGTTATTGACTTGTATAGTTTATTTGAATAACATATTATGTTGACATATTTTGATTATATTATAGAATTTAAAACAAATCTATAACATATTTTAATTTTGCTATATTTTGATTATTATTTCATATTTTGTTTACCAACTTATAAAGCCGATTTATAAAAGAGGATTATTTAATTTTAAAATTTCAAAAAAATTACTGTAAATTTACTTCAATAAAATAAAATATACTATAGCTTGTATTTCGTATTTAATGATAATATTCTAGTAATGCGGATAAAAAAAAAAAAATGGTTTTTATAATTTTCAGATAAATCATTCCACGATTTTTGATACTAAAAATTGCACATAAAAAAAAACTACAAAAAAAAACGAAACGGGATTTTTAAGTATTTAACAAATATATATATATATATATATAATATATGTTACATCAACAATATTTATCACAACTTATTATATAAATATTATTATATCTATAAATGAATTGTAAATATTGGTTTGGAAATTGTACAGTAAATTGATAAGTAGCTACTCATTAAAAATTGTACGCTAGTAGGTATAACATATTGAAACATATTTTTTTTAAACAATAATTATTTTATTCTCCCAACAGTTAATTTTGTTTAGATGAAAAAAAAAATTGAGTAAATATACTTTACTTTGTACGACAATAGATATTTGAAATATTACAAGTATACAATGTATTAACTGCATAAAATATTTGTTGGTTATATGTAATCGTATACTATAGTAATGTATTTTTATACATTTTTCTAAGGTTTTTTGTCAGAAGAGGGTATCCTCAAATATTTTTACATACGATTTTAAACAATTAACAATAAAAAATATTTTTATACAAATATCTAATGTATAAAACTCAGTTTATTTTTTTTCGTGATTTAAATACACGTTTTCTTCCATAGTCGGAAATGTGGGAGAAATTATAAAATAACAAATTTATATATCATTCATGGATTTTCATATTTTTTTAAAATATTACATTATAATTACTTTTTTTCATAATTATAATTTGATTTCATCTATACTTTCAAATTTAAAATAAAATAATAAACTACTTTTTCAGAGAACAGAAGGGACGATGAACTTACTTCCACCACCATTTAGATTAGATTTACACCAAATTACACCATATGTGTTCTTAAAGACTTTTAGTGATTCGATTGATTTTATAATTATCATTAAAATACACTTGAGCACTTGTTTCTCTATGATTTACCATAATTAATAATAATTATTCGCGCGAATTTAGGGTTTTTGAAAACCAAATGTATTCATAAGTTTATTATTGAGTTTATGAGACACATCTTAAAGTTGAAAATTCTCACTGAATAACGAGTTTTTTTTTTTTGTGAATTCATTATTTTTGGTTAAAATACAAATCAAAAAAAAAAAAAAAAAATGGAGAACAAAGTGTCTACTTTTATTATCCGTTTGTAGTGATGATAATTTATCTAAAAAAATATGTTGGATTGTTGGATTTTATTACATTATTGTGCGAAAATCGACTTATATAATATGTATATTATCGTCAATGCTCTAGTTAAATAAATAATAATATTCAACAGATATATTAAGGGTTATTACGGGTACTTGCGTCTTACTTACTCGGAACGCGTTTACCTAAATGCTTCCTGTCGTACATCGTTTTTGTACACTGGTGACACACATTTTAAAGTATTCGCACAGGAACACATTAAAACACACACACACACACGCACAAACGTATATATATATATATATATATGTACGAAAATATACGTAAATACATACACATACACATAGGCTTGAGTTCCTATTCGATTTTCGTACAGACGTGAGAACATTTTGCATTCACCGTAATGCTTTCGAGTTTAATGTTTCGCACACGACCATATACTAAGATGACGATGATGGTGACGAAGGCGACGGCATACCACACACTCCATTATCGTCCTCTCGCCAAAGATGCCTTTCGTAAATAGACATCCGGCATGAGAACGATTTCGATATTTTGCACGTGTCCGTACGGGGTTTTGCGTCCCAAAAACTTTATTCCCGTACGCATCACAAATTATCACCACTACAAAATATTCTCTCTTACTTTCACAATAAATACGCAATGCGCATATTACATCCATCCACGATCAACTAATCGAAATGTTTCTATTGTTAAACCTAATTGTTAAACCTCTTCGTAGGTTTTCGTCCACATTGAAACCGAAAAGAGAAAAAAACAGCTGTGAAAATGTATTTGTTTCGGTTGCTGCCCCAATGACTCGTGCAAAACAAGGAACGAAAAAAAAAAAAAAAAAAAAAAAACAATATCGATTAAGATTTCCATTTACTTTTGTCTCCACGAAAATCGACATTTTCAGAATAAAATTTCTAATCCAAATTGGTTTCGTACTACTATTATACTATTATGTATTTTATAAATATTTGGAAAAGAATAAACTGTACGAAAACAAATGTGATAATAAATACCAACGTTCATGGTGAAATATATTTGTATGTCGATGTGATCAAAAAAAAAAAAAATCGAAATTTTCTCGTAATACAAAATTTATAACTTAAAAAATTTACTGTTAAATATGACAGAAATAATACTCAATTATCATATACTTATTAATTTTGAAAATATTTTCATTATATATTTTATAGGTTGTAATGATACAATTTCACTTTATGTCTCTCTTGAAGTTTTTACTTAGGTATAAATATAGGGAGGTGCAGAATATGAGATGAGTGTGTATTTCCGTATTATTAATCAGTCGTGTTAAAACGTCTTAAAACAATTATTTCAACTCGTATTCCGCTTCACAAGATATATATTCAATGTACCTGATAGGAAATAATATTTGCATATAAATATATAATAAATATTTTTCGATTATTTTGTATGTTTGTAAATGTTTTTCAAATTATACTATAATTTAAGTATGATGTGTGTAGAACTTAAATATTAAAGAAACGACTAAAATTAACGAATAGTTCAGTTCGATTTAATGCAATTGTTAACACCCTTAATGTATCCAGCGATTATGTGTTCAATTTGATACGAATTGGACGTAAGTTTAATCTCTAGAATTAACACCATCCTAAGTGTCAATTAGCAGATCATTAATAACGACCGTCTATCTATTTTCCGTAGTTTCGGGAAAATATTTTTTCCTTGGATTTTTTTCTTCGGATTTTTTATTTTGTTTTCTGAAAAAGCAGTCTCTGTGGATTTGAAGTTTTGGACAACAAATCTCCAGCAAAGAATCACTGTCATTGGCACAATAAGACTGTTTATCATCATTCTATATTTTAGTAATGCCAATATATGTTTTTTATGACTTTGATATATGCTGTAGTTATTATTACGATATACATGTATTTTATTTATTTTTAATTTTTTTAGGTCATAAAAATATTAAATCGTTATCATGATTACCTGTCCCTTACTGTGGAAATAGTTTATAAAATATAAAAATATATTTGTTTAATTTTTTGAAACATTAATTTTATTATTTATGTATTTTCACATGATATTAATGATAATATCGTGATATAAAAATATAATATTATAAATACTTATTCAATAAAATATAAATAAAGAATTCTTATTTATAGTATTTCAAAATTATTATTACAAGAATCACTACGATTTTTTAAATTAGTTTAATACTAACAGATTTTAGGTTTTTTTAAATTTAAAAATATATATTTGATTTATTATTTTGATGCATAATCCTTTCCCTATTTATGTATGAATTTCGAAAATATTGCTTATTTGTTACCAAATAATATTAAATAAAATGGAATACATTGTTGGACACTAAAAGATTATTTCACTCTTCCCAAAAGTCTAAAAAAAATTATCAAATCTCAAAATTATAAAATTTTATAAAAATATTTTATTATTGTAGTTTTTAGTACCCTTTAATATTATATATTTAAATTGTATTACAAATTTGTATAAATTAATGAATTTTTTTATGAAAACTATACCGGCAATTATAAAAGTACTACACTATGACGTGTTTTATAGATTATTTGTACATGTACACAATAGACGTCTATGAAAGTATCGAATGTCGGTTAAATCGAGTGAAAACGATGAGTCAGAAAACCTGTTGAACCGTCTGTTGCAAATGTTTATTATAAAACAGAGTTTCCAAACTTTTCATAGCACTTTTAAAACAAATGATACGTTCGAGAAAAATTCCATTATTATAAAATAATTTTCAATACATAATGATGGTCTAGAAAAATATACTATTAGCTCTAGGTATGAATGATATCGAATGTTAAATTATAGTTATATATTGAATTGGCAATGATATATGACATACCTATAAATTAAGCTTCAATCTTATTGTTCTTGTTTTTACGATTGAATTGAATTCGAATGATGTAGCAAATTCAATATTTACACGTTTTCTTGCGATCCACCTCGAGAACGGATTCAAAATTTCGAAATATCTGTTAAAATATCCATATTATGATAATATGATCATTGTCTTGGATATAACTGAACCGACTATAATAAGAAACGGACCGATTGTATCGACTCGGTCACGTTTAATTAGAACGAACAAGAGCTTGTGCGAACATGCACATCTGCATGAGACATCTAATCTGCGTAAATAAAGCAGGGATTTCTGGCACGTCGCCATTAAGTGTAAACCGGACATGATCCTCTTACAACTAGAAACACTGGGGGTATGAGCTGGCTAGCTAATAAATAATACAGGTATATATTATATGTGTGTGTGTGTGTGTGTGTGTGTGTGTGTGTGTGTGTGTGTGTGTGTGTGTGTGTGTGTATTGTATGTATAGTCCAGAGTGGGCAATAGGCTACACAGCTGTCAGTGGCACATTTGAAAACATAAATTATCCCTCTGTAGATCCTTAATTTATCAAACGGTCGCAAAACGCCTCGCGACGCTAATGCCATCGGTTAATGTCTGAGAAAATTATATTCAACTCGAAAATTATACTATGGCTATTTTGTGGCTATCCACTTAAATTATCTAATGTGTAAATATGATAATCTTCGCAACACTTTGATACGTTTAACACCCACTGCCACCCCGATACGTTTTGAGCCGTCTCTGCCCAACTAGTGTCGGAAAGAAGATTGCGAGAGTAGAATTTTATTCATTTGTCGTGTTGTCGTTTTTGACGTCGATAGTACGACCGTGTCTGGTAATCGACGCCGCCGGTATAGCGAATGGTTAAGTAAGGCCCGGTTTTTCAATCGAATTTATCCTCTAGATAACATGTAGATTTGGTTTTTCAACGTCCAGATAGCACTTATCCAGCAGATAAATAATGAAATAGTTATCCGGTACTTTTTTCACCGAATTAAAGATTTACCTGACGGATAACTGTGCTGATAACAAAAATGTAAGGTTAGGTTACACATTCCTTATCATAATGAATTATGAAATTTCGTTTTTCGATATGTGTTATAGTTTTTCGTTTACGAATTACGCTGTATGTTTTGTAATAAATGTAATAACTAATAAGTGCTAAGATTTTATTTCAAATGCATTAATTACTCGAATACGACGAAGAATTTGAAATTTTTGAATTTTTAACCACCATCGCCGTTTGTCTGGGGTCCAACCCCAGTTTTAAATACTTTGATTGCTTCTTAATAGTTTTTCACTCCTTTAAACATAAGTTTTAAACTGGAAGGATCTCTAAGCTATAATTAAAATATATAATTATCTTTTTAACTTTGAGAAAATCAATATACGAAGATCATACAGTATGCGTGAAAAACCTCCTATGAAAAATCGAATTTTACATAAGTGGGTCTTTACACACTACCAGTGGCGTCATTTGGGTGGGGGGCAGATGGGACATTTGCCCCACCCTAAGATTTACGTGAGGCCGACTAATTTTTGCGGGTCCGATTGATTTTTAAAGTCTATCGGAAATTTTAAGGGGGACCGGCAAGGTAATACCTACATCGCGAAGAATGCGAAGACCTTTTTTTTTTTTGCTTATTTCCATGTTTTTAAAATATTTATTATTTGTAAAGGGGCCGGTAGGTCAAAATTTTGCCCCCGCCTAGTAAAACCTGAAATGACGCCACTGCACACTACATAATCATTTTATTACGCAGCCTGATGTAGTAGAATTGAACATTGCTGTTATGTCTGACCAACAAGCAATTTTGTATTTCTAAGACAAAATATTTGACCGTTTGTTTTCTAAAATGCGTTTTTTTTCTAGTGCTAATTTTAAAAGTAACTCTTTATCGTCGTTTGTGATGTTGGTGGATCTAATTTTCTTTTAAAACATTATGCGTATAGACACAATCACTTTAACTTTTAAATAGTAAAACAATAAAAATGAAAAAATAAAATTTTACCTCCTTTTATCACTTATTAAGAATGACAATTACATATCAAAAAAAAGTAAACACTATCGACCAATTGTAATCAAATAAATCTGTACAACTTGTTCCACAGTCCATTATTACTAACACGTATCAATATCACTGCCTACCGATTATCATTATCCATCGAATTGCTATCTGACAGATAAATTTGCATTGAAAAACACTTATCACGTTATTCGGAAGTTCATTTTTTGGATACGATTGAAAAACCGGGCCTAAGTGTATGCATTCTGTAGGTATATAATTTATTCGTAGTTTAAATAGATTGAATATTAACTAAATTAACCGTTATTAACTAATTTTTATAAATAATATTAACTATACTGCCTAACGAAAGACAAAACCATATAAGTGCATATTTTGTATTCATAAAAACATTTGTTTTGTAACACAATATTTTAAATAAAAAATCGTAATACAAAAACTTCTAAAAATCTGTTTATGTAATAAAATATACAATACACGAGTATTAACATATAATACTGTATAATATATTTTACATATAATTTATGGTATTAAATAATGTATTCTAAAATATATATTGACCTAATGAGTAATGAGCAATTACCAATTAATGAATTGAGGTAATTTGAGATATCGTCTTTTAATAAGAGAGTTACATCAGCATATTCGTGGCATATATGCCTAGGCCATATGAATTTAATTACATTTTCGAGATACCAAAATTAAGGAGGTATACGATATATATTGTGCTTCTAAGTTAATCAAAGTTACGTTTTAATGGTCGCATCTACATATTATACTCGTATAAATTAATTCATTTAAATTGTATTAAATAATAATTATTTGTAAGTTGTAAATAATAAATAATACCGTACAATTTCGAATTTAGTATAATTCTGTAATAAAATTATAAATTGTCTTACAAAAGAAAAAAAAATAATAATAAATAAATTTGCATCATTTAGACTATTATTTTATAAATTTGAACAAATTTTATTTTGTTAAAAACCACGTTCTTTACCAATTTTAATTTTTACCCCCACTATTTTGATGGTTTTTTTTTTATGCTATTAAAACTACTAAGTCATCCAAAAATAAACCTCACTATTGTTTATGTACAATATCCAATTCACTGTTCGAACTATATGAAACTTTTGTATTAAACAAAAATAACACGCATTGATAAAAAACCAATTTAATCCAAGATTAAAATTTGATGGTATATTATAATATATATTGCAGATAACTGCATTGATAATTATTATTATTTTAAAAAACATAAGCAATAATTATTACATTGTTAAAATTATATGTTAATAAATTTACCATTACACATTGTATTTTAAAAATATTTAAAATATTTAATTTTTATCTTAGAATCAACAACAATAGTGATAATTTGTTTATACACACTATACTATTTTCATTGAACCTATATTATACAATATTATCATAAAGTAAAACCATAAATTGGTAATAATCAATAATAATTACATTCATCAAAACTAGATATACCTAATCAAATAATAAATTTACATTAAAAATACAAAACATTAAAAACTATATTTGGATGTATCTTAAAAGGATTCATCCCCACACACTACTATTAAATCAATATATTTCTGGATTTTGTTCAAACTTATTATAATAAAGAGTTTATATTCAATAAAATGTAATTATTATCTCATTATAATAATTTTATAAGAACAATATAAAAGGAAATTTTGATTTATATAAAACAAACATTTTGAATAATATATTTTCATTTTTTATAAATATAGAAACATATTTAATTTTGTTCGTACCTTTTTCAAATACTATTACCACGTTTTTATAAAAAAAAACTATATATATCCGTAGGTTTCATAACAGTTGGAGTAAATACAATTATATCAATAAAAAAATACGACAGAAAATCTTGAGCACAGTGAAAACAATTGATATTCCATATTTTATAATATATTTCTTCCTCATTTTAAAAGGTAAAATGTTTAAAACAAATTAAATATCTAATGATGCGATATATATTTATATCGACTCTATCGCAAGACACTTTATGTACTTTAAAAATGCTTTGGGAAATTTTGAATACATAACGACTAATAATGGAATATTAAAGACAATTTAAAATCATAATATTATTTTGTACTTTTTAATACAAATGTTGACTTTTTAATAGCTAGTGATAAAGCTATTTTAAATAGGGGAGTGAAGTTTGGAATATTGTTTAAAAACTTAAATATGCTATTATACATTTTTATTTTCAGGTAACCATTTTTTTGTACTCAAAAATTTTAATTCATATATTTAAATGTATTTTAAATTAAAAATAAATTATCATTTTAGCATCTTTAATAAAAAAAAAAAAAAAAAAATCAATAAATGATATTACAATATTATATCCATATTTATAGTAAAGCGAACTGATGTATATTCATAACCATTTTTCAATTATTACAAGTCATAATCACAACATTTAATTATTATGAATAAATTACTGGACCATGTTAAATAGAGCAATTTATACAAAATGTATTTTATGATAATGAATTAACTTATGAATTACAGTAATATTATAATAGGAAAATTATAATATTTTACAATAATATAATTAAAAAACTGATTATGATTGATCTTAGCATTAAAACCTTTATCTCATAATCAATTAACCTCAGAATTAAGAAAAAAAATTGCTTACCTCATTTCTAGAGTTAAATAAACGTTTAATCGGTGATTTTAGTTCATAATTACAGCTATGAATATGGAGGTAAAATAGAAGACTCGAATGAAGTGTAAAATTTGGCACATTGAATGAATATAATTCAAACGCCTCGAAGCAATTAATTTTACCTCATATTTATTTATAAATCCATAGGACGTCAGAATACTTTCTTTTAATTACTAGATTAGGCTAATTAGCTAAATTGTTTAAGTTCTGATGGGTTCTTCCTACTTTCCAAGCAATTACACGAAAGAAACGTTTCTGAATTCTTAACATTTTTTCAATCAATAATTTTTGATTAGGATTTCATATTCCAAATGAGACATAACTAATACCCCATAAAGAGTTTAAAATACCTACTGAGGTTCTTTAAACTCTTGTCAATTTCGTCTAAGAAACACAAAACTATTATGTCTTTATTACAAATCTTATTAACATGGGAAACAAAAGATAATTTGAGAAACATTTATTTATTATAAATATTAATATATAATATTTATTTACTTAATTTTTTTCCCATTATTTATACTTTGATTTTATAATTATAGTAATTTAATATTTTCTTTTTATAATACTTCGTATCTGGTATCATTACAAAACGTAATTTTTATTTTACCATATAAGGATTGTAATACATATTAATATTGTGTACCTACTTATTACATATTTTACTTTTTAATTTTCAATAGAACAAAACTTATCAAAATATAAATAATTAAAATAAACTTTTAATAGTATGATGAACATTCCAGACCAGACCAGAAAGCAGAAACAAAAAATCTGGGCAACGAGTAACCATAAATTGCATAAAGGTATTTAGAAGCTGATTTTAATTTTAATTAACTATTTTAAAAACGTAGTAGTGGTTTATAACTGGTAACCGGTTATGAAAAATGATTGGTTTTAAACCGAAAAGAGTTTATCTTGAAAGTTTGATTTAAACTGAGATGCGGTTAACCTTATAAATAGTCGGTGGTTTTAAGCTGGTAAGTGGTTACCTCTTATTTTTAAATTATTTAAAAATCGTTTATCAGTACATTAGTCGTTAAAAAACCACTATTTATGTTACTAATTCTTGAAATTTTCCGGTGACTTATATTTTTTTTTTTTGGAAGTCGTTCATATCAAAAGCTGTATATCAAAATGATTTTTAAAAAATTGATCTATCCGAATTAAGGAAATAGAGAATGTATAATATTGTAATATTTGAACATAAATGTAAATTCGGTGTAATAGTAATAGTAATTTTTGAAAACTCGATCGGCTGGACGTACAATTTGTTGATAAACTAATGTCGATCTAGCGTAATAAGGGCATTATAAGTTTCTCGAAAATATTAATTATTCAATAATTAACGGTAAATATGAATTTCGGCATCTTGGCCGTTTTCGTAAATCGATTTAAAAATCTGGGTTATGTGAAAAACGTAGTATACGTGTAATTTCGTACTCCACCCATGTTCTTAATGAAAAACGCAGTATGTAAATAGTGTATTTTTAACGGCTGGTGTTCGGGGTTTTCCCCCGATTTATTTCCACAAAGATCGTTCGATACGGCCGGTGACGTAACCGCGACGGCCATTAATTTATTATCCACTAAAAACCCGTTACAATCGGACGCCGTTTACGCCGAATATTTTATTATTATCGTTATTGTTTTTATTTTTATATATTTTTTTTTTTTTTTTTACAGAGACACCGGCGATGTTTCGTCACGGCGGCGGTGGCCTCACGCAAACTTTTCTGACGGGCGCTCATCTGGAAAGCTTCAAATTCCACGGTCTGTGGGTTCTTTTTTCGCGGGAAAATTGGCGTTTTATATTGTGAAAAGAGGGCGGCCGCACACCTGAGGTATTGAAAAAAAAAAAAAAAAAAACCCACCGCCCGTTTTCGTCCCCCGCACACCCCCGACGTCTGTTCCTATTCATTAAGACGCCGCAGAATATGAAACACGCGGGGCCGGACGAAGTGGTTTGTACACCGTGTCCCTGCCCGGGTCCCTATCGGTGCCGCGGTTCAGCTTTCCCGCCCGCCAGCGGTACACGGAGAACGTCCACAAGTCGATCCACTCGGGTGCCTCAATCTTCGATTAATCACCAATCCGACACCGAACACGCCTAGCGCTATCGACGGCTCGTATACATTATTAAAACGCGTAAACGTGATAAATTAAACGTTGGCATCCTCCGCCATTCTTCTATTCACCGCCGTCGAACTCGAATCTACCCGGCACCTTCGTACCTTTCGGCACACTTCGTCTATACTCACCACGACCCGTCCGCCCTGAGAGATCGCCCGGCAATCATAAATCCAGCACTCGTCCGGTCCGTCACTCGTCCCGTGACGCGCATACCAAAACCCCCCACCACCACCACCACCACCATCCCCGGACTTTTTTCATCCTTAAAACGACATCGATGTATTCGTATGGTTTTACCCCTTCGCTTTGAACTATCGTTGTACTATTATTCGTCGGCATTCTTGATTTTCCTCTTCGGAAAGTGATCTTTATTTTATTATTATTATTATTATTATTATTTATTTATTTATTTAATTTTTTTTTTTTTATACCGGACAAATAACCAAAGCAATATACATTGCCCTTGTTTGTACCCGATTTACGACTACATTTTAACCCAACTCTTCAAATAATTCGAGAACAGATAATTATAAATATGGTAGAAAGGTAAACGTGATAGTTCTATCAGTATATATGCTAATAAACATTTTCACTGGAAAATTTAGAAAATAATTATCAAAAATTCAAAAATAATGCTTGTGTTAATGTTTGTTCTACCTATCCGCATCTAAAATATCTCTGTTCAATAGATTTAGCATTTAATATCATTATCAATGGTAACAGCGATTAAATCAAGTATCCCGTTCAATACTGGAGCAAAATCTCTTACTTTTTTCCAGAAAATTGTTTGCCAATTAAATGCGATTTTTTTCTGGATTTTTAGCACTATCAAAAATACTAACTTGACATTCTTACAACTATTTAAGAATATATACTCACTGATGAAATCTTCACCGATTCACTATACAATATCGATAAAGTATAAATACGATTAGATTATTTTCTGACAGGAACCATATAAAACAATTGGAACACGTATCGTGTAACCTTGCAGTATGTGAGCAACATAATTTATAATATTAAACAATAGTTTTGTATCCTCTTATCAGAACAAATTAATTATAAATATATCCATCATTGTCCTTAATAATATTTTCTTTTCAAATAAGAAGTATACCTCTGTACAATATCAGTATTATACTGTCCTTGTATTGTTAATTCTGCGATAACCATAGAGAGCCATAACATTTTTAAATAAACATAATACTGCACCATGATTTAGAACATCAACGATAAAAAAACAATTGGATAATATACTTATATATGTACTATAATATATATATTATACTGTTCCCTTATAATAGAATCATTTAAATTTTAAATAGCATTGCAATAGGGAACTACATATAAATCATCACTAGAATTGCTTTACCATAAAAAAATATATATTTTATAATATTTACAACATAATATATTTATTTTATTCGACTTCATTATAATTTTTCTAATAAATTTACCTATTTAAGATGAAACAGCCCGTTGTGAGATATTTACTCCGGGCTGCCTCGATAATAATCAGCAAAATTGATTGTTGCTAAAATCTTTTATCATAAAAAGTGTGTATATATAATATTTACTTAGATATATTTAGATATTAATTTTAAATATTTATTTATACGATATTTACATAATGGACGGGGAATCGTCGGGAGGTGATACAAATATTGATCCCTAGAGCCCCACGCCCAGGATGGACGTTCCCTGAAACCGTACTTGTAAGAAACGGGTTCAACGGTGATCGCTGTTTCTTGAAAACTTGAAATGCCAATACTCTTCAATAAAATTTACAAGAGAAAAAGAAGTTGAAGGAAGATTACCGTTTTTGGATCTTTATATTAAACGATCAAATGATAAATTAGAATTCGAAATATACAAAAAAAAGACACTTACTTACAGATATATCAAAAATACCTCAAATCATTGTTGGCAACACAAAATGGCTGCCTGGAATAGTATGGTATACCGATTAGTGAATATCCCGATGAATAAAATAGATTTCGAAAATGAAAAGCAGTTAATTATAAACATAGCAAATTTTAATAGTTTCGATATAGAAATGATTTTAAAACTAATAAAGAAACAAGAATAGTGAAAAAACATTAGAAATATCAGCACTTTAGAACAAAACTATTCAAAAATAATAATAAAAGAGCAGCCATAATATTCATACCACACATTTCAAATAAAATCTCAAAAATTTTAAAAATATATAATATTGATATAGTGTCATCAAAACATATTAATTTAATGAGTATATTAGGAAATACCAAAGACAAAGTAAAAGAAATAGAAACATCAGGAATCTAACAAATCTAATGCAAAAATTGTGAAAAATGTTACATAGGATAAAATAGAAGAAGCATAGGAATTAGGTTTAAAGAACACATAAGAAATATTAAAAATCAAGAAACAAACAAATCACCAATAGCACAACACGTATTAGAGGAAAACTATAATATTCAAACAATACAATTATTAAAAGGAGTAAAAAATAATCAAGAATTAAACATAAGGGAAGCAATAGAAATGTCAAAGAATAAAAATAACTTGTTAAATTGGGATCTAAATCCACTACAAAACAACTTATTAAAATTGTTATCAAAATAATTCATAAAAACATTGTAATGATCAATATGACTCATCGATCGATAACCTTATGGCCATATGGTCGGGGTTCATCGATAGATGACGTCATCTGTTCTATAAAAGGGAATGTATACCCGCCGAACGACTCAGTAGTTGTTTAACACTAAAGATGAGAACATTGTTTTCGAAATACGTATTTCTTAAATAAAAACAAATTATTTTGTAGAAACTGGGTATTTATTTATATATATATAAATAATTCTACAAGTAACTCAACACCAAAATATTTATCAAGTGCTAACAATAATTTTCATAATCAGCTTAATTCAGTAATATGACACATTTTTAAAGATATTTGAAAAAAATCTTCTTTTCCCTTAATTTGAACAATCGTAATGGATTTATTAAATTGTTAAACATATTTAATCATAATTCATAATATTATAGCAATACGTATATCGTTTTAAAATTATTTAAAAAAATAAAACAAATACACTATGTATGAAATGCGATGTTTTACAAAAAAATATGTTTTAAATATTAATTCAAAGACATATTAGGATTATATATAAATATTAAGACACATGAGAGTTAATAACTGGGTAATTGTGTTTATTAATATTCAATTTTATTACAATTATAAATACAATTTTACATAATAATAAATTTAAATGTATTATTTTCTCAGATTTATTAAATTGAATATTTTTAAACGGTGATGTTTGAATAATTAACAATTAATGATTACAACAATAATTATTATCTAAATTAAAATTTTATAATTTCAACACCAATTGTTATGAAAATCAACAACTATTTTAGAAATAACCAGCCATAATGTACGGTCATTATTTTTTTCAGTCAAAATTTCCCATATAACAAAATACTCCAGCAGTTGTACTATAGCATGTATAGCATATTCTACCAAACATACATAAAAATATACATACAATATACATGCTAACAGTTATTCCAGAATTACAAAAGTACTTGTAAAATACCGTGAAGAAAATATCATGAAAAAATACTATTTCGAAGGAAAAATAATACGAACCAAATGCAATACAATTTGAAGTTTGTATGTATTATAACAGCGATATATATATATATATATATATATTGTACTTGCTTTTTATTGAAGTAATAAAAACACTTTAGTGGAAAATGTAAAACACATATAACAATGAATTGGTGTTCATATTGTTTATATACACAAACTTTTTACATACAATACCAATATAATGTGTTGTTTATATTGATATTTTTGTAATATTTTTAACAAATATATCAATATTTGTTGCAGTTTTCCATCTATCCGAACGGACACAAAAATAAACTGAAAATTATCAAATTTTCATAAAAAAGAACAAGTGAAATACCATAATAATTTCTTTTAAATGAAAATAAAATAGATTCATAAAATCAGTTATTTGATTGAACGTGTCCAGACATCTATTAAACTCATTGAATATGAAATAATTAAAATAAAATTAATAAACACACTTAACCCCAGCAGTGTGAATTACACGAAATAACTCATATTCTTGTGGAAAATCGTATATATTGTAGGATAATAATAAGTTCTTCGAAAATAAATCGCAAAGGGCATATTGTATGAAAGAGCCTATAACGGCAGAACGGAATAACTCTAATAGTATTATTTTATAATATTATATATTATAATAAACATATAATAAAATAATATTATATGCGAACGTCCTTCTAATGGTAATTCAACAACTCACATGACCGCCAAGATACTTGTCCTGGTAAAATTATCATCGATTTAATTTACCCAAATAACTGTTTGCCGATTGAACCATACAATGTCCCCCGTACAATGAAATCTTCAGTTTCACCACGAACTATAGATATATTTTGGATCTTTAACGAATAAACGTTAGTATACCATATTTTAACTAATTTTTAACTAGTATAGTTCAAAAATAGGTGGAAATAATAAAATAATATATTAAGTATTTACATTTTTGAAATTAAAAACAATCGAACGTAATTGAAATTGTATGCTAAATTTATAGTATTCTTACTGAATTATTCTTATTTTAATATGGGCAATACTATTTTAATCGTGTAGACCGATGTTTATTAACGACTGTATCACAAGGTTATATCATTTTTGTGATGATTAAAAATATAGTTATCTGTCATCGACATTACGTATATATTATATATATTATGACAATATCGTTATTTTGATTGTGACCCGTATCACAGTCATCATTCAATACGTGCCCACAACATCACCGATTCATCGATAATTTCGTTTATTTTCAAACAGTGTATATTGAATGTCGCCGTACCTCTTTCTCACCTTATTTATAATTTCATTTTTTAATTACTTCTATAGTCGGATAGACTGTTTTATTTTCTTAATTTAATATAAAAAGTAATTTTGTGTTAGGTACTAATTTAAATAACATGGATAAATATTTGATAAACAAGTAGAAAGAAAGAATCCAGATGAAGACAATACTGAACAAAAATTTTCACTTCCTGTAAACACCTTCTCAACAAGTTGTAAAAAGAAATCAGAAAATTATTTTAAACAATTCAAAGGTAGTTATCGTAAATACAATGACAATCATTTAAAAATATGATTTTTTTGAGTAGGTGAAGTACACTGTCCTATTCCTTTCTGTATTATTTGGAACGAAAAATTGTCAATGCTCCCTAATAAGCTAGAACGCCATTTTACTACAACAAAACATTCAATAATCATTACAAAGTAAACAAATTGATTATTTTTGAAAGCTTTTAGATTCTAAAAAACTACAATCAAAACAATTTGTAAAATCAGTGAAAGTTTCAGATAAGTCACAGGAAGCTAATTTTCGTATATTTCCAAATTGATAGAGCAAAACTATAAATCTCATTTAATTACCTAGAGTCTTATTATGTCAGATTTTCGTATTATGGTAAAGACAATGTTAGGAGTCGAAGCAAAAAAAAAAATAAAATTCAAATACCATTATCTGATAGTACAATTATTAGTCGAAGGATTATAAATATATCAGAGGATATCGAAGAGCAGGTTATTGAAGTTATAAAAAGTGCAGAATTAATTGCATTACAAGTTGATGAATCAACAAATATTTATGTAAAAGCTCAATTATATGCACTTATTCGATTTGTTGTAAATTCAAAAATAGTTACTACATTTTTTTTTGTTGTAAAGAATTATCAGAAACAACAACTGGTCAAGATGTTTTTAATATCATAAATAAATATTTTAAAATGTATGACATATTGTGGACTTCTTGCGTATGTATTTATACGGATGGAGCACCATTAATGACAGGCTCGATTAAAAAGCATTTATTACAATTTCCAAAGATCAAAATCCAAATTCAAGTAAAACACACAGGGAGGCATTAGTTGCAAAAAGTACCTATTGTTAATGAATTAAAAATCGTACTTGATCAATTTTATTAAACGTGCGTAGATATCAAAAAATTCGATCATTTTTCTCAGTTATTCGAAGCAATAGATTCAGATTACTATAATTTGATTATTCATACAGAAGTAAGCTGGTTATCAAAAGGCCGGGTCTTATCGCGTTATTACGAACTTAAAGAGGAACTATTGGTATATTTTACAATGGAACGGTTGGAATTCGCCGATTATTTAAGCGATAACCAAAATTTTGACCATTATTTTTCATCGCTTAATTTTAAATTGTTTGACTAGGTAAGGAATCAAATTTCTTCTAGTTTGGAAATCACGCAGCTTTCATTAATAAATGAAGAACTTGCAGTATTAAAAAATGATCGCACTCTTCAAATAAAGTTTAATGAACTCGACCCGTGCGAATTTTGGATATTCATAAAAAAAGAATATTCAAGTTTATCAAAATTAGCTCTTTCCGTGTTATTATTATTTTCAACATCGTACTTATGTGAGGTAGTTTTTTTAGCGTTGAACGAAATAAAAAACAAAAAAAAGTAATGATTAATTAAAATCGAAGAGGAGTTAAGAGTTGCCCTATCCAAAATTTCGTCACGTATAAATATATGATGTAAGAAACATCAGTCTCAAATTTTTCATTAATTGATTTTTTCTTTTTAAAAAAAATTATAAAAATTTATTCTATTTAAAACATAAAATTTAAGAGTTTTGTTTGAGATAAGTATACAAATGTACCATAACTATACATTAAATTTACATTACCAATTAAAATAAAATATTAAATATTACCTATTACCCTTTTTTTTTTTTGGTGTGTTGCAAAGCATGAAATATTTTAATAGTGTGTCGCCGTAGTACAAAGGTCGAGAAAAACACCGAATAGACATTTAATAATACAAACAAATATAATATTACCTCAGTATTTTACACTTTTTTCACAAATATTAAATCCCTTCGAGAAATAAAGATAATATTTAAAAGTTAAAAATATTTTCAAGTAAATATCATTATATTCAAATTTATAATAATTATGCTGTCAATAATAAATAAATATTATGTAATTAGAATTTATTTACTTTATGTGATTTAATAAAATTATGAATTATTTGTTAATAGTCCAGGCTAATATTTTTGTGGTCCTATAAAAAGTAATATATAATTTGCAACTAGCATTTTTTGAAAATCAACAGTAAATACACTCCATACAAAAAAAAATTCCTAGGTTTTACACTGTTATGTATTATGCCATTTAGTTGATAATACCGCGTGTTGCTTATATATTTCACGATTTTAGATATAAAAGACAGATTTTAATACATTACACTGGGGGTGAGTGTATATACATTATACCATTTGGGGGGTACAGGTTTGACAGATATATATATATATATATATATATATACAGTCTTGTCAACCTAATACATAATAATATGTATACATATGTGTAGGTACATACCATAAATATTGTAATGTAAATAAATCTTTATGACAGTATTTTATCTCGTAACGCTGTATTCCAACACCCAATCATAAAACATTGTTTTGAACTATTTTAGACTAAAACAATATTGTTGAGAATATTATATAGTTTCGATTGGTGTCGTGTAATATGCATTCGTAATAAATATGTTGGTATATACTACAAAATTGGTAATATAACTGTTAGTCGAAGGGCATTTTCATCGCAGTTTTAAAATAGGTGTAACAATTTATTGTTGTCGTGTTTAATCATAAATAACTGTGGAAATCTATCGAAGAAATGCAAAAAATTCAATTATAACATATAAAATGATCGCCATACGGTACATATGGGTAAAAACGGTTTCGTTCCGAGTTCGCTCAATTGTATTGGTCGACTAATTTTCATAACGCATAAAAAATACCAAAAATATTTACAAAACATAATATATCCCATCAAACTCTATCGTTTGTAAGGGGAATCTCGTTTGATATCCGTTATAGTAATACTTTCGTGAAAAAACACGTACCTGTATTATGCAGTACACCTACATCGAACGGCATTATTTTCCCGTGCTATGTAATAACCCTAGTTTAAAGTGTCGTATAACAATGCGTCTTTTGTTATAAAAACTAGTATGACGTTACATATTTTTATATTATATTTATACACGTAACTTTGTAGTGTCGTAGTTTACAACTGAAATAATACTGCAAGAACGTGGAGAGATATTGCGATTTTGAAGGAGTATTTAATTGTTTTACAGGACATAATATGGCAACACGACTACTTTACCGACAATACCGTAGCGTATTATTAACATTTATTTCTATAAAAGAAAATGCGTAGTTAAACGACTTTCGCAATTCCATAGTTATACATATATATATATATATATATAATTATACAGTACTGCACTTAATACGCATTTATTTATAGAATAATTGTATTAAATACGATGACTTTATTATACGAAACAGTTTCATAATAATTATTATACATATAACGTGATTTTTCTTACATGTCGATTACAGATCTCCTCAAATTACTTGTATAACTCGTGTGAAGTAAATAATTGCCGTATGAAAAATGTTCAAGTATAAGTTAACACAGTAGGTATATATATTTTCGATTTGGGTGAAATTCGTCTCTATATTATGACCTAACCGTAAACCTAAATTACAGTATGACTGTAGTGTATAATAAGATTTTTCTTATTTTAAATTAGTCCGAGTAACTTAGATCCAAGGCCATGTTATGAAGGAGAAGTTCGTAAGGTCCGGACTTCCTACGGCGAAAATTCACGAATAATAAAATAGAACGTCGATCATTCGTCACTCTCCCGTCCGTCGATTTCTATTATATGTCAAAAGAAAATGAAAAAACTTGTACATAATATAAAATACAGAATTTTAGAAAACAAACAAAGTAAGCAATTATTGCAAAATACGTATAACGTTTAAACGGAAAATGCAAAATCGCATTTATTACTAAAAATGGGCCTGCGATTTATAAAAGAACTTACGGATTTATAGTGTTAAATAACTGATATAACTATTACATATCTAATTATATTATATCCTTTGATAATAGTTAAACATAACTTATATAGTTATATTAATTTTGATCGATAAAGTTTTGAAGAAACTTCATGAGAGTACAAAGTCAAATTAAACTTAATGGTTTGCACTTATTGAATTAAATGTTCTTTGGTAATGTACAATCAGCTTAATATAGCTTAATATGATAAAAGTTATTGTTTATTTTATATGCATTATTTTATTCATAATATATATATTATATATGAGTATTAAGATTATGCAAGGACTTTTTCAAATCATTACCGCCTATTTTAATTGCATAAGAGAGCGATCGCACATTACTTAATATTCTGAAATTATCCAAATAAAAATAATTATATTCGACTTTATACATTTCTGAATCCGTATTTACTACACCAAAAAAAAAGCTTTAATTCGAAATGGACTTTATTACTTTCCTTTATATATTTTCTACCCCGAACACGAGGTGATTCGGAAGTTTTTGTACGTTATAAAATATACTGTGTTAATAAATAACACCGACCTACAAACTGACTTCACAACACGCTGCATCTTATTTTTAAATAATGGATTTTCATGCCAATATTCTCTTCCGTTATTTTCTTATTTTTGTTTTTAATAATGAACTTTCTTAACCTATATTTATTCTGCCAGTTTTATATAAAATTGCCGTTTTTACGGTGTTATATTTGCCCAAGCACTTATGGAATTATTTCTGTTTACTCTTCCACAATACACGCGAAAAACGACTGAAAATGAGATATTTTTATAATATAACTAAAGCATAAGATAAATCTACACAAAACATGATTTTCCTTAATTTATGTATTTATTGTTGTGAGGAAATATATTTTTACTACCCACGTGTATTTTTGACTGTGGATATTTTGAAATTAAATATAGTTTAAAATAATAAAAACGTTTATAAGTAGACATTTATTTTTTTACAGAAAATTGTTATGATAAATGTATTACTAAAGAACATATTATTCCATTATGATATTTTTTAATTTATAAGGAAATTTTAATCAAGTCACTGAGAACATTTTTGATTTATGAATAAAAGTATAATGATAACATTTTCTACATACAAAAAAAAATGTTATTTTGTTGAATTCATAGCCAGCTGGAATCAGTCATAAACGAATATTTTGAAAATAAAATATATTGATATGTCAAGTAATATATTTTAAAACATTTTTTTGTACTCAATAGTCAATAATTTAAAAATATTTATTTAAACTTATGTTATATATATAGAATTTAGTCGTTGTCCATATAATGAATTAAAAATAAAATCAATATATCGGGTAAGTAAATTTATTGAAAGGAAAAAGAGATAGGCATTCGTCTGATAGAACGTCATGATGTGCAAATAGACAGTGCATATTATTGTTGATGACATTTAGGGTCGTTTCGTGTTATCTATGTGTTGAACGTTCTGGAAAATGCTTCTATCGAAAATAAGTTCTTATACATTCACGTGAATATTATATATTTACTGAAATTAAAGATAATGTTGAAGTGGAAAATGTTATAGTATCAGATATATTTGTTTTATTTTTAAGCATTTTATAATAATGACTAAAAGAAACAAAATATACTAAAAATGGAACAAAAGGTCTTATATAATAAGGGAGACATATAAGTCTCCTCTTTATAAGACAATTACTTATTTTAGAAATACATTGATCATATTAATTTTCACTTTATATAAAAAAAAGCTTAAGTTATTAACCATAAACCGAGATTAATTTTGTATAGTACATCATATTTTATTTCAGTTATATTAACCACTATAATTATTGTTTTTTAATTTTTCAATGGCAAGGATTTTTAAACTGTGATGCGATGCCAGGCAGAGGAAATATAAGATTTCTTTAATATGCTTTTTTTATGTATTTAGTAACTATAGTAACTAACCTTATATATGTAAATATATTATATTAAAAGTCTGGAATAAAATATTAATATAAATTATTTTATACAATTACAATACTGATAACTATGTTTAATATTTTTTTTAAGTTAAATAATAGTAATTTGTATAATGATTACACTATGAGTACTTATTATCTTTAATTGAGTTAAATTTGAGTTATCTATTAATTTATTTTATTTTTGGAATTGAAAAATATTGCCTTCAATTTAATGGTCCAAATACAGATCGTAAAAATTAGTCCATCGTCAGTTTGATCCTCAGATAGTGTAGTATATTATTATTATTTTAAACTTTAAGAATGATTCTCAGTGAAGTTCGTTAAAATATTATTAAAAATAACTTTACTTTAATCGTATTTCATCGAAAATAATATTCCCAACATTTACACTATACTTGTATATTACAATGTGGTTTATTTTTACACTTAATAAAACTACTGGAAAAATGAAAAAAAATGACCTGTTTAAAGTATGAACTAGAATACTTTTGCTATCAGTGACTATCTTTACTCCAAACCTTTAACCAAAAGAATGTATACAAACATAAATAAAATTATATTATTTTTGTTTAGAATCAGAAATGTATCTAATTATAATCAGCCAAAAACACTAAATGTGTGACGATAGAATTATAGATATCGTGACAATATATATATTATTTTAAATAATTTCGAAGTATATAAAACGTATTTGCAATTTTATAATACTGTGATTTTTCGGATGGAATAAATCAATAAATCAATAAGTCTTGATCACAAATTGTGTACCGTTTCGTTTTTAATATGGCTCACTAAACCATATTTTGGAAAATGAAATATTTTTATAAATAATTATAATACATTTTCAACGCGTATTACATGTTGTTTGATATTTTTAAATAATACGCAGATGAATGATTTAATTTGAAATGACTATTTGAAAAATGTGCAACGTTTAACAGAAATTATGGGATTTATGATAATTTCCCGGATATACACACGACATTACACATAACGCACGAGGCAAAGTGATTCCGTCGTCCCTAATTACGTATGATCCTTGGGGAATATAGTCGTAAACGTTAATGGATAACGCACGAAATTACATAACCGACGCCGTATTCGTATTCGTCCGAGTGTTTTTAAAATAAAAACTTTTTTCCACCAAAATGCAAATAAAACGAAAGTCAAAAATATGTAAGAATAACGAAAAGGATATTAGCAGGACGACGAAGTGGGCGATGTAATATTAAAATCCCTTGGTTTTGGCTGCCGAATGGAAACCCGTCAAAACGAGGATTTGCCGCCGGACCGACGGGGATGACGTGTGGTTCATAAATTAGAAAAAGAGTTGGACGGACGTTCGGACGGAGGAAAAAACATTTCGTGCCCTTCCTATATTATTATTATTATTATTATTATTATTATTATTATTATTATTATTATTATATTTTTCATTTTTCGGTTATGTTTTCACTTGTGTATATCAGCCGTACATTTATTAAATATGTGTGTGCGTCAGTGTTTTTTTTTTTTTTCACTACAATTTCCTGGTTCTAGTTTATTTGCCACTATATATACCTACACCGCACATGTCGGAATACAAATTTCGTTTTAATATTCCGCAGGGGATTAGTATTTTACATGCTAAGCGCATAGGGAAATGTGTTGTAATTATAACGAATCTTTTTTCTGTCACTGTTTGTTTTAAATATTTAATATATATATATATATTTTAAACTTTTTCCTACTGAATACATTTCAAAATGGTACAAAACGGTTTGGATTTGTCGCAGAATAATTGTTCGATTACGCATGTCATGCACGTCATAAAACTGAATGAATTTATGTGCTTCGTGAGATCTGCAGTACGAAAACGTACTAAACCATTAATTTTTTGAAAAAAATACAATTATATACTGAATTCTCGTTTTTTTTTTTTTTTTTTTTGTTTTTTTATGTATTTAATTTTAAATTTTTAGTTCGCAAGCCCATATCTTTATTTATATAATTAATATCAATTTATTATATATATATATCACATAACCATTCTAACCATTAAAAATCCGTTCTAAAATAATTTTAATATTCCGAATTTGTATAGCCATAATTCCATTCCATTGTTTCTAGAATGTTACAAATTATTACAGAAAACAAAAAATAAAAATAAAAATTAATTGATTCATGAACATTAACAGTAATTTCAAAAATTAATTGTAAGTCCAACGATCCTACAAAGCTCAAAATACGTAAAATTAAGGATAAAACTAACAAATATCAAACTTATTCTACCATTTAAATTGGGCGGTTTCATAGTTATAACATGAACCTTATACTTATTCAAATAATATGGAAAAACCAAACGACTTAGAATGATATACATTCAATAAACTTGCTAAACTCTACTCCAACATTTTTATGTTAAACTGAACACAAACATAAATTCACTCATTCATTAAATCCATTACATTTTCCGACTACTCCCAGATAATCGGACAAATATGCCCGCACAAAGGAGAATTTAATGAAAACTATATAAGTGCATAATGCACATACAAAGAATATCTCGAAAAGTTCTGTTAATGAATAGTTTCTCTAATTACATTATTATAAAAAAAAAAAATATATATATATATACACATATTTATCAATTAATGTATATGTAATACGGCGACGAATTGTATATAGTATAGTAAAATAAATTAGGTAATAAATCATATTTGTATTAATCTATAAGATACGTTAATTATAACTTTAAAGATTAACTTTTAAATTTTCTAATTATAAACTCAAGTATGTGCAATATACTATATGTTGATATTATATATAATATGCAAATAAACTTATTGAAAAAAATAACGAAAATGTACCTAGTATACATGAAATGTGTTATAATATTTTTCAATTGTTGTCCTTAAATACTAGTGATGGGCACAACCGATTGATTCTTA
Organism: Pemphigus obesinymphae; assembly: GCA_025469235.1. Taxonomy (NCBI): domain Eukaryota; kingdom Metazoa; phylum Arthropoda; class Insecta; order Hemiptera; family Aphididae; genus Pemphigus; species Pemphigus obesinymphae. Next base: position 68,220 of record JAIPRL010001974.1, read on the forward strand.
CAACCGAATTATAATCGGTTGTAAAATCAAACTATCGACTGATTAGTCGATTGAAAATTTCCGGTAACAACTGAATTTTATTCAACTAAACTATTCGAATAGTATTAATGAATAGTCGATTAGTCGTAGTATATAACCGACTAACTGAATGAATAATCGACCAGTGTAAACAACTACCGACTGAATAATCGACTACTTCACATTACCGACCGAATAATCAAATATGAAACGCTAACTTTTTCTTCTTTCTCCCATGATATCGCCCGAAATATTCCAATTTTATTCCGCCGCCGTGTTTCCGTGCTGCTGTTCGACGCCGGACGTCCTCGCCAACTATTCTCAAAAGTTTTCACAATTTTTCCGCGTCCCGTTTTCGCGAGATTCCGCTACGCGTACCGAAAAATAGAAGGTGATCGGCCGCGCGGAATACCGTTTTGCGGGGGTGAATACGGTAGGGGTTCCTCGGCTCCTACGTCGTTTCGCCGACCGAACCGTTATCGCCTTTCCGCGTTATTTTTTCTTTTTCCCACCTCGCCCAACTCTTATCACTCCCAAATCCGCGGATCGTTTCTACCATAGATATATAATAATACTAGATAGCCGTCTTCTTATTATCAGTGAAGCCGACGCCATATGCAATGTAGGCACAATCGGTAAACAAACGTTATCAAACTGCGATTGATTATATTTAATTATAATGCTTTATAC
>JAIPRL010001975.1:0-68926 GCA_025469235.1 Pemphigus obesinymphae
AATATCTGAATAAACGTGTACCATTCCTTTCCCGTGCAAATGCAATGCAGACCATTTCCCGACCACAGCCGCGAAATCCTAACCCCGCTGGCCATTCATAATTCACATGTATACAGATGGGCTCGCCAGTTATCAAATAGTATAATTATGTAAAGTGGGAGAGGTGTTTCGTGTTGGCATAAGTACGGTTGTAAATGTATAGCTAAAAAATATGTGTGGACACAGAAAAATTATAAAGATTTGGACTTAAAAAATTCAATTAGGTATAAATATTCAATTTGAATAATACAGTAGATCAGAATAAAACAAAAAAAAAAAAAAAAAAAACGCGCACAATTTTCAAACATAATGACGATGCAGTAAACATTATTATATTTATTATATATATATATTGTAATATGTATATACATGTGATGTAGATATTTAATAAAACAAAATATAGCTAATAACATGAGAATTCTAGTGTTGATAATTCTTATTTTTTGAGCGTTTACTCACATCGACAGAGGACATATCAACTATAATATAGAAGACGTACTATAATTTATTAGACAATCTAAAGTATTATCAAATGAAATATATATACATGGAATTTAAGTTGCATAAACTACTAATCGATATTAACTAATATTCTCTATTATTAATTCATATAATTAGAGTCTAATCCGTCATCCTGTAGAGTGAGTTTTCGATCAGTATATTTCTGATCAAAGTAAATTATTTCGTGTAAATGTTTTAAATATTATATCTAAAAGACAGGATGTATATTTGAAATAATATATGCTTTATGGACTGATAGCACATTTTGATGAATAGCAGAAACAATTTTGTAATTCATGATTTGCACAATTCGTTTTCAGATTAAATTGATTTACGACATAGATCATTGCAATTTGCTCTGCCTAAACATTTTTTTACCATCAGATGCCATAATTATATAGAGAAATATTTGATAATAGATAGTTAACGTATTAATATTGTAGGATAATATAATTTATATAATATGGCAAAATATTTTGTATACATTAATATTAATAATTAATAATTGATTAATTATTGTACATACATAAATATTAAATATTATATACTACTAAAATATTATATTCTACAATATTTTATTGGAGTATAATAGTAAATAATATTTATATATTTATATTATATAATAACGTCTTGGTGGGCAGTTTACAATTAATCTTAAAACAAAAAAAAATATAGGTATAACAAATTGAACATAGATATTATAATAAAAGAAAAGACGGGTATTTATTAGTTTGAATTAGATACCAATTTAGTGGTTCGTTCTGATCATAGTTAATAATTGGCGTAAAGATAGTAAATAGAAGAGGAGAGCGAGTAGAACGTTAAGGAACCTTAAAATTGACCAATGATAGCAATTCGGATGAATCTATCTGCCTAGACAATAGCTTTCTCAAGAACTTAAGATTGAAGGGTATTCTTGTATCTATCAAAGTATCTAGTTTCAGATGCTAAAATATAGAAGAATAGTCATGGAAATTGCAGTGTATTTTTATAATATATGCAGCAAACATCAAAAATTTACCCTGAACACGCTGTACACGAGAAGAGTCAGCAGTGGTGTTTGGATCCAAACCACAGTTCTGTATTCTAAAATAGGCCTAACAAGAGAACTATAAAGTGATTTTAATAAATTTTTAACTTTACACTCAATTGCAATTGTTTTAATAAATTCTAACATTTTTAGGGCTTTGTTAAAAAATGTATAGATATGAACGTGAGAAGATAATGAACTACAAAAAAAATATAAGGTCACGAACCAAATCACCAGCAGAATAAAGAATATTACTATCAATAGAATATATGAAATCTATAGTGCAATTACGACATATAAATATCATATATTGGTACTTTTTAGTATTTAAAGATAAGCCGAGAGCATTATTCATGAAACAAATTCATCAATATCAGATTGAAGATGCTGATAATCTTCAAGCGTATCAACGTAAATGTTTAATAATATCTGCAAAATTTAGCATACGATTATGACTAAGCTTTTTATAAGAACTATTGACAAACAATGATAAAAGTAGTAGAGATAAACGACCTTGGGGAACACCAGAAGTAGCTAAAAATACGTTAGATTATATGCCAAGATATTTTACCCATACTATTCTTTATCTTATATTATATATTTATATATTTTAAAAAGCAATTGAACCAGAACAATAGAGATTTATCTATATCAGAAGAACCAAGACAATTTTCTAGATTATGGTGGTTTACACTACCGAAAGCCTTAGCAAAATATAAATAGATTACATCCACTTAGGAGTGGCTTTTAAAAGCACTATGAATAAAATTACTAAAAATGGTATACCATAATAAAGATGAATAACTAGGACAAACACCATATTGTTTATCCATTAAAGTAGGGTTGATCGGCGGACTGATATTATTTAAAACATGAGACTCAAACAGCTTAGAGATATGAGATAAAATTGAGATGGGTCTGTAATTTTTAATTTTAGAAACATCACCTAATTTAAGAACAGGGGTAAGAGAACACAACTTAAATAATTCAGGGAAAATAATCTTAATAAGAGAACGGTTAAAAATGAACCATAAACGGTAAGCAAGAAAAAGTCTTAAATTATAAAGAAAGTCACTAAATATTCCATTAGAGCCAACAGACTTTGCCCCACGTAAATGAAATAAATCAAGAAATATATCAGTTATGCTAGAAGAAAATTTGCTTGGGAAATTAAAATTAGATATATTAAGATTACCAATATTAAGATATATTTTATCGGTAGAAAATATTGAAATAAAATATGAAGAAAACATAGTAATAGATTATTGCTCATTTACACTAGTTATCTCATTAAAATAAACAACTTTTGGAAGAGAGTTGTGTGATTTTGTTTTTATCATAAAATCCTAAAAATTTCCGGGATTACTTAAAAGTAAGTCTACCACCTGTTAAGTGTAATTTCTACAACATCTTTTGTAGTCATATTTATATTCAGTACGGAGAAGTGAAAACTATCTATAGTCAAATAGGCTTTTAAGGAACAACAAGTTTTTTAATTCATTATTATACCAAGGAAAAAATTTCTATCAAAACATAAATAAAAAATAAATAATCATAAATCATAAAAACTATCTATTGTCGGGAGCTAGAAAATTTATTGCAAGAAAATAATTTTTTGGTAATAGTTCACAGTTAAAAATCAAAGTTAAAATAAATGTAATATAGTAATATTAAGTTAAAGAATAAATTCATAATTACTAAAATATTTTTACCAATTTATGATTAAAATTAGTTAAAGAGTTATTAAGTTTGATATGGTCTTAATAAAATAATAACGTATAGTTAGAGTAGGTAACAAATTATATAATTGGTTTAAACTTTATGTTTAGTCGAGAAAACTAAAATTAATTAGTTAAATAATTAATAGTTAACCAACTATATTCTATGATAAATACTGCAAATCTGCAATTATATAAAATAATAATTAATAACTATCATGTAAATCTATACCAATAATATTATGATTAAAATCAGTTTTGGAAAACCGTTTAGATTTTAACATGCTAATGAGTCTGAAAATATATTTTACTATTATCAGAGAAAAAAATGTATACTTCTAATTTATTATAATAATATTATAGGCACATGTTATATTATTAATTTTTAAAATATTATTCAATTTTATGTAAATTAATGACTTGTAAGAATAAGAAAATTGAATTAAATAAATTAAAAATCCTATAGGTATGATATAGGAATGGGTCCACATAAAAATATGGACGTTAAAAATTTGGACTTTACAAATTTGGATTTTTTATTTTTTTTAAAACTTTTTTTTTCAGATGATAAAAGATGGTTCATAAATTTTTTTAAAAGGGCCCATGGAAATGTTGATATACCTCTGTGATAAAAATTATTATATATATATAAGAGCCAAATACCACTCACTCATTGATCGCTGTATCTCAAAAACTACACAACGTACCAACTTGAAATTCGGAATAGTGGTTTCTCTAATACTTTAACCGTGTAATAAGAAAGGATTTTAAAACATATTGTGTTTAAGTGGATTAATTAATAATAATTATTCACCCCCAATACGTATTGTGCAGCACGGCGGCACGGCGGCCCACGGGTTTCCAGATAACTGCAACCTATTCTTTTTGTCAGTCGTGTAGATATGAATTGTTCCGAGAAGTTTATCGATAAAAATAATCCAGTGACGGCGTTAGGAATTGCGGGGCCCCAAGTAAATTCATGATTCAGGGCCCTAAATTTTTTTTTAACTTTGTTTTGTTAGGCAAGTAGAAATACCTTAAATAATATCGTGGTATGCGTAAAAAGGAATAAATAAAAATTTTGGTATTTTTTTTAAATAAAATATATGTTTAAAATTTAATATTCATTTTTAAAGAATATTATATTTGGACTTATTTATTTATGCCCAAACACTATAGAATTACTAAGAACTAAGAAGAAAAAATGCGCTACTAAATATATAAGTATAATAAAGATATGTATTACGATCTTGTATTAAAAAAAAAAAAAAAAAAAATTTGTACAGTTATTGATAAATAACAATTAAAACATTTACTGTTTATGAACTTTAGTTTTAAATAAATAAAATAATTCATTTATGTACATCAAAAGTTCTTTTTTACTGCCTTTAATTTTTAATTTAATATTTATTACCAGTTTCACAAAAAACTTATTAAAAGTATCTAAATAATAAATACGCAAAATACTTACGAAAAAGTATTTCAAAACTGTCCATTTCGATTGTATAATATATTGAGTGTATTTACCCTACCCGATTTTAATGCGTGTACAATTATATAAATTTACTAAATTATATTATATTAGATTGATTATAGGACCAATGGATAATATATGAATGGCCAGTGGAAAATCGTATACGTTCGCATGTGATCGCCGATCGGATACGTTCGCACTTCACATGTTGATTTTTACTGGTGTACTGGTGTGAAATGGTTTAGGTACTAAACGATGGCAATTTAAATTTAGATTTCCATCGTGTGTTCAAATCGTATAGTAGTATGATACCACTTTTATATGCACAATCAATATAATTTATTAATGGGTTATGAAGGAATACATTTTTGTTTTTTGTATAAATAATTTAGTATGAGAAATGGGATATGGAATGGCCTAGATATGAGTGGTCTGTAGTAAATCGCCTTCGTACAGGCCATGGCTGCTTTGCTGACATGACGCAAAAATGGTGACTCCGAGATAGCCTAGCATGTGACTACGGTAATCAAAATGGCTATAGTGCAATAATTGAATACTAGTCATCTTAGATAGATACCATACATTACAACCATCTATTATTATTATTATTATTATATTTAAATCCATATATGTTATATAGATTTATAATTTTAACATAATTTTATTTTATTATTTCTACTTATCAGCTTAATTAAATTTGATTTAATGTTAATTTGTAGTTAAGCCATACGAATAAATAAATAAATCATGTATATTCATAAATAAACCATTATAAAGACATTAATAATGAATGAAAAAAATGTGTGTCATAAAATACGTTTGCATTATTACCTATTCACTTCTCCAGCAGATTACGAAATTTATTGAACGATCTTTTATTTAATATATTTTAAACTTCAGCTGCGTTACCACATTCATAACCCAGTTTATTTAAAAAATTTTTTTTTAAATTTTAAAAAATTCAAACCACTTCTAATGATTTAAGTACATATAAGTACTGTTGAGCGGCTTTGTGGATTTATGTATGAGTCCGTACAGTGAACGATAGGAATTAAAGTTATGAAAACCGTGTAGAAAAAAACAAAAACACAATACCTATAAGTACCACTAAAATATAACGAACAAAATTAAATTTAAACAAATGAGAAAATGTATGTACCTACGCATATAATAGTATTTATTATTAAACAACATATTTAGCTTCCTCAGTTATATTTTATTCATAAAAATAAGAAAGATTCTTTTGTTATAAGGTTTTATAATATATGTAATATGTATATTATAATTTTGAAAATACTGTAATTTATTAGAAGTATAATTTTTAATTACTCGACCATCTTCTAGTATAAATACTATTAAAGTAAATCTTTTGATTTTGAGGGGTTTTTAAAGAGTATTTTAATTAATAATGAGACAAAGTAAATATTTTGAATTCAGCTTCGAAAAATCCTTTGATATAATTTTTTGTTTTAAAACACACATTTAGTGAAATATATAGTAGGTAGTATAGTAGGTATATAGTAGGTTAAAAATAAGCTGATTTGAAATACAAATTTTTCTCGAAATATGAATAACATGGCATTTTATTAATTGCAAACAATGCCGTAAATATATAACGATTTAATCTAGTACTTAATGTTGACAAAATATACTATGACTAAAATAACAAAATTATTGTGTATAATATGCATTATGTATGTATGTGATGAAAAAGAACATATAAATTTTGTGACATATTTTAATTATAGATTTCATAGACTTTAACTTCACTGGTCAAAGACTGCCTCTTGAATAAAGAGGTCTAATATATAAATATTAATGCTCTTTAATATATAGATAAATACGTGTTTATGAATTTATAAGTTTATAGGTTTTTACTAATCATATATTATGTTTATACAACTTTAGCCAGGTTTCGCCGGGATATAGATACAATATTGTTACCTAGAGCCCCACATCCATGAGTGACGTTCTCTATAACCCTACATACAGAAGCGGGTTGCGCTCGCCTAATTCTCAGGGATAGGGAATCGTCACTTTGGGTTCTTTGTGGCAGGGGGGGAGAGTATAATTTTACAAGTTAAAACGTCAAGTTATATGAATACACATAGATATATCTACGATGTATGCCTTATGGGTGAATAATATTTACTGTGGTACGAAAATGTCCTTACGAATCAGTGTATAATGAGTCTATTGATCTGTCCGAACAACAACCGTTGGTATACGTCGGCACGTAGTCAAGCACCTTGGTCGTCGATGACGGTGCTTTCCTGGCGGTGGGTCCGTGAGATCGTGTAGAACGGCGTGACCGAACGTGGCCCGCAAGTGATTCTTCAGGAGTAGGGAACTTCCAAAGTGTAACGGCTCTTGTTCTTTGGAAGAAGATTGTGGAGTCCCGGAAAGGTTTCTCCCGTATCCGGGGATGACTCCGAATGATCAACTCCTATTGATGACCGGAATAGTTGATATTCCACACAGGTCCTTCCTCTGGTACTGCCCTTATACACTGGGAGACGGCGATGGAGGCCCGGGGAAGATGTATTCCGTGTCGTGGCAGGTTTCCGGAGGAGAACGCTCGATTTTTCGCACAGGTCCTTTCTCTGGTGGAACAACCCAATTTTCCCAAAAGCTGCTGTCACCGGTCCGTAGAAGTGGCCAAGTAGGTGGAAGGTTTAGTCGGATTCCAGTACCGGGTTCTGGTGTTGGTGTTCGAGGATCCATGAATCCGTGTTAGTTTTTTGGCACGAGATGGTCTGAGTCGGCGAGGAAAAGAAGGTGGAAGAATCAAGTGACTTAACTTACAGAAGTAGTGGTCACTAAGAAAGGAAATAGGTTTAACATACCAGAGTAGAGACCGAAAGGAAGGGACTAACATAACTTACTGAAGTAGCGATCAAAGCAAGGAATAGGGAAGTGGAGATTGTAATCTGATTGATCAACCGCTATTATGAAGCGCTTGGTCATAATCGCACTATAATAAGGATATTTCCGATTTCTAATTTTTTATAAGAAGAGAAAGTGAAATCAAAAATGGGGTGCCGATTGCTATAAAATCAACCCATAGTCTGGACCGTGCAGTTCTGTACTTCTTGTGGATCCCCGATTCTACTATAGTCTTCTTGGAATCCTTGGCATTTTCTGTTCCAAATATCTGCCAGTTGTACTTTTCACTCTCCTGTGTTTGTTTCTTTCATTTGTTCTTCTTGTTTGTGTCTATGAGTCCCTTTTATCGCCGTACAAAATATGTATTTATTATAATGCGAATTTAATCGTCAATCCAAATGACATGCTATTAATATAATTAACAGTATTGTATTTGAGTGGAAGGATATAACTGAAACTCGACTAAATCTTCCCCCAATTACCACCAGAATAAAAAGTAAAAGTAATCACGTTTAAAATAAATTTCAATGGTCTAATAGAAGTTTTTATTGTCTTATTAACAAAATTAGGGGATATATTATACGGATCTTAGTATATACTGAACTCAAATATATTAATAGATTTTTCTATTAGGCAGGGGTAGTGGTGTACATTTTCGTGAAAATTTCTTTTTGTGAAAATTTTCAAAACTTTGAAAATTTTTAAAATTTTTAAAGTTGGGCTGTAGAGTAATTAAATTACTATATATAATAAATAGTTTTGACCTATATCATATAGATAGACTTATATATATACCTATTTTGATTATTGAAAATTTTTAATGACCATTGGAAGTTTTCAGAAAATTTCAATGAAAAAAACATTTTTAAATACAATATTTGAAGCTTACATCTCTAGGTAGTAGGGGTATTAAAAATACAGATAAATTGAATTATTTAAAAATGTATATTTTATTTATAAATAAAGAATTATAATATGTATATAAAATTAATTCTATAATGGAAAATTAAGATTTATTTAATTTTGGGAACATTCTATGTTTAGTGATCAGCAATAGTCTGTAAACATAATATTACCACAACTCCTATATTTTCCTTGATAATGTACTTTTTTATCTAAAAAATATCCTGATAAAACCTTTTATTATGTGGTATGCTCGTCACTGACTTCTATATGATTTTCTGGGAAAAAATTCATTTTTAAACAGTGCTTCTCATAATTTTTTAATCATATATTAAAATAATCTTATATAAGATATCGATAATTTTCTAATCTACAGTTTTCTATAAGTTGCTTAAAGATTCCTTAAATGATTGTCAACATTTTTCTCAACTTTTTCAAGCATATCTTCAATATATTTATCATGGAGTAGTTTCTAATTTGTGGTCTTACAAATTGAATTTATTTTAACTAATTTTAAGGATCTTTTTCCTCGTATAACTAAACCTTAGGTTAGTTTTATTCATAGATTTCACAATATGATGATCAATGAGAGGTCAATTTAAGATATGCATTTTTTCTGTATTCAGTGATGTTCGTTTTATCCACGATTTCTCTTGATAATAAGAGTTTATAGTCTGTCTCATTTTCAGATAAAAATACCAGTATTTTATGTAACCAAATTGTATTTCAGTTAAAAGAGCTAGAACCTTAAGATAAATTCAGATATTTCATATAAAATCACGGAATATTATTTTGTTAAACAAAACTCCACAACCTCATATACATATTTCTTTTATAATAAATACTGCATAGGCTAAAATTACGGATAGAAAGTCAATTCTATTATGGAGCAGAACTATAACTAACAAGTATATAAATGCAAACAATTCACGTGCAATGTAGAAAATCTTAGAACTTATTTGATTTTAGCGCTCAAAAATACATCAGTAACTTTTTGAATGGAACAATAACTTATAACTTTGAAAGTAATTACACTGTTTATTTTATAAAATTATATTGAATTTAATCATCAAAATTTCAGTAAAATCCTCAAAATTTTATATTATGATAATTTATCCTAGAGAAACTTCACTAAATATTTTTTAATAACATTAATAATGGAATTTCGGAAATTTCTCAGATGCAATAAAATGTGTTTTTTCTCAATGGTAGGTATGGAGAAAAATCACAACGAAAAACAAACTACTGGCATGCTGAAATTAGAAAGGCCGTACGTGGGAAATGTAACAAAAACGTGACCATTTGTCACCACTATGTACATCAGAACTAACACTTTCCAATCCGTTTTTCATCAACACTTCGTTCTTACTTAAATTCAGTATGTATTTGGTGTAACATTAATATAAATTATTTTTCACTTATAATGATTTTCCAACTGCTACATAAATTTTAATTTAAAAATATTGAAATATTGATCATATTTAATGTGTTTTGATAACGTCATTTTAATGTTTTATTTATTTATTTATTTATTTTTGTTCATTTTCATTAAATTACTTGATTTATATTCTTGAACATACACTTATAACACAATTCAAATTTGAAAATATTTTACTTATAAAATTATTAAAAATTCTTTGAATAAGAATTGTACATCTGAGATTACGACTGGAATATTAATTTGGGACATTTGCAGATTTTAGGGAATTTTTTAGTAGACCAGGTTATCCAGCAGACACAATATATTATATCAATTTCCATGTGATTGAAATAATTTTTAATGAATGATTTTAGTTTAGGTTTATGAAAAATATATACATTGATATACTCTGTTATACAAGCAAATTATTATACTGTCCGGTACTTACATTATATATTGGGCTAACCATTTATTAATACTTACTGGTTTAACACTAAATATTATATTAGAATAATAATTAATTTTGAGTTATTCGTATAATATAATTATTTAATAGGATATGTAGGTAAAATATTTTAGATGGATATTTAAATATAGTTTTACTATAATACTCATTATTATGATAATTTATAAAATATGGTTTATGACGTAATGGTGATGACAATCAAATTATTTAAATGTGTAAGTCAATACAATTATGGTTATAAAATATATAAAATACCAAATTAAAAATATTATAAAAAAAAACTTCATATATACATTCAATCGAATTTTAGGACGATATTAGATCAAAATCAAAACAAAATTTGTATTGGTTTTGTTTTATATCTTAAATTGTGAACACGTTTTTTAACCTTAGTGCTATTATATATTTTATCATTTTTGTCCCTAAGTAAAGAAAAATGTAACCCTTCGAGACATTAATAGCGAAGTGAAACGGTAAAAACTCAAATAAATTAAAAAACAAATACGTAAAAAATACGTATAAAATACGTACGTAAAACAAATTAAATCCGCCTTGTGTCGTAATCAGTACCCAAGTTAAAGTTGTTGTTCTCTTTAAGTTCATAATATAATACACTGGGCGTGGGAAACGAAAACGCCCATAACGTCACAATGACGGTCACGTCCTTCGACATTTATTTTTCATTTATTTTTTTTTTATTATAAAATATTCGGTGGATACAGTAGGCCCTTATTACCACAACATAATGGTATCTAGGACATCATACATTTAAGAAATATAAATTAAATGTATGTATTTCATTGAAAATGTGTTCATGGAAAACAACATTTAATAATCTTTTTAAATTTAAATATTATATGCAACAATAATACTTAAAACGAAATGTAGTGTTATAACATATTTTTGTTTATCTATTGATCATATTTATCAAAATATAAAAATAACGATTTGTTTATGATACAAAAACTATGAGTTGGAATCCAGTATCGAGTATTAGTGGAGTCGTATAAGACTCTCATAATATAATATTATGATATTACGATACTAAATAATATACATTTTAAGATAAAGTAACGGATTTTCAATTGTGTGATATCGCTTTGATAAAGTTATTGATAAAGAATTATCCGATGAATGACACAAATGATATACTTTATTTATTAAAAGTATACCTATTAAAATATAAAATGTTTAATATTATACAGGTATTTGATAGAAATAATTGTAATTTAATATTATGATGCTAAACGATCTTTAGATATGGTAGGTATACCTATAGGAAAATCAGCTAGGGATAATGTGAGTTATACAGATAACTATTATTATTTTACGTAAACTACATATGTCGTTACCGTCATGTATATGAAAAAATCATTACCAATTTACTAAATAAATAACAATTATGTTTACTTTGTGTGACTGTTATCATATTATTCCAGAACAGAAAACGAGTTGTTTGACCTATATTTGTACATTCGTTCAGATGATGATAATTTATGATTGCGTTTTGATGACTCTCTTCATGACTAGTGTACAAGTGAATACTTTGTGTAAGTATAGTCTAAATCATAACAGCATTGGCAGATAAATATTACTGAATTAAAATATGATATAATCAGTCATCCCCTCATTTGAATTAATATTTCGCTCTCGAAATATAATGTACATACGTTTAAGTTTTAAATGGTATAGTAAAATATACTATCATTATACAATAAGTCATATAAGTTCATTACTCAAACTACTGGGGTAAACAGTCTGCATCCGATAAAACATATATTGCATATAGTATAATGCTTTACATAAATAACAATTTAGAAAAAAACTGCGTGAAAATCGGAGAAATATAAACTGGGCCCTGCAATAGATAATAATAAAATATTCTATACAATTTATTATACCTAAATAATTTAATTTCATGAACCATTTCAGAGGAAACCACAGATAAACACCGTGATTACCTACTTCTTATTTTATAATATGTTCAAATATTTTTATTTATTGAAAAGTGGAATCGTAATTATGTAAAATATATTTTAATATTTCTCAACTATATACATATATATCCATCAACATTGTTATATTTTACTATAAAAAACTATAGCTAATTCTTCATATATTACACATAATACAACAGTATATTCACAATATTCAAAAATACCTACATCCGATAATTTTATTACAAAGTAATATGTACGTACCTAATTAGTTTCTCTAGCAGCTAATTTATTAGACTATCGATATTATTTGACTTCTTCAAAAATGGCTCATTCGTAAATTTTGAAAATTGATTTACAAAATTTTGGTAGGTACGTGTTTCAAAATAATACATTATGATGGGTTAGCAACTTCACTTACATATAGTCAAATATTTTATTATATTAATTTTGGATCCATTAATATATGTTTTAAATTAGAAGAACGGATTTTTATAATTTAATATGTTATTTAATTCTTCCATTGTACTTACATGTGTGTAGCGTGTACTGCCATCAGCATGTCAATAAATGTTTTGGCCGATAAGTTAGTATTCTACACGGGCCAATTGATTCTCAATTGCTGCATGCGACGTAATGAAATTATCGTGTAAAATATTTGTTTATTCGGTCGAAAACATCTCGTAAAACGTCCACGTTTACCAACATATTAAAATATGTAAACAACACCGGTGTTTTTATATTCACATGCATATGAAAGGGGATTAAAATGTATATATTGGCACTTTGAAATTATGTATTTAGTATTCTATTTTGCATTTTATTTATTAAAATATTAAATAATTGTAATATTTCACAAATTATTTGGTTGTCAAAATAACTTTTTTTTTTTTGTTATGACCGATTAGTGGAGGAAGAAATAAATAATGAATATCTTGTAAATTTTACCTTGATACAACCATATTATATTATATAAAATTTTTCTACTGATATTCGAGGTGCAAATCCAATATTTATTCAAAGATTACTTTTTTATATGTTCTTAGTAATTATATTTTTATGATAGAATTATACGGTCAATATGCCTAATTCTTGAAAATTTCAAAACTTCATTTGAAAATTCAGAGAACAAAATGTATTATTTTAATAACTAGATTGTTAACCTAATTCATATTTAATATGGATTTCATCTTTTACAAACATTGCGGCGGCCTGAATCTCAAAAATTTTGTTTCCACGTGAATCTTTGATTTGATTATTTGTAAAGTTTAGATTAAAAAAAAAAATTCTAATTTGCTTATTTATAAATTCTTGGGTAAATAAATTTATTATTTAATAATCAATAAATCAATAAATTTATTGCAAGTAAAACATAATATTTCTGTTACGCAAGATTAAAGCAGCTAGAGAAACGAACTAAGCATAATGATATTATTTATTAATTATTTTATTTACATTGTTTTAAATAGATTGGTTTATTATATAATTTATCTTTTTTAATTATTCATTTAAATATTGAAACTCCGAAATAATTTTACAGTAAATTTCTATGTAAATTAGCAAATGGCCATATTGATTTAATTTAAAAATTAAGTTTTGATTTTTTCAATGAATATAAAATTATAAGTTCTTTATTGACCAAAGATAATTATTTAAAAATGACGTGTCTCATATTACATTAATTTTATATTATTATGCTAATTTAATATATAAATTTTTTAGATATTATTAAATTATGCTTAGATATTTTTAAAAGTACATATAATTTTTCCCTAAACAATATTTTGCATTTAAATGGCATCGTGATATACATCAATTTTACTTAGATCTATTAAATTGCAAAATAACTACCTTTTACCTTTTTATTGTTACTGCTCGACTGTCAATGTCAGTCAGTTAATATGATAATAATATGTCGTATGACTATAAATAATCTTCTCGTAAATAATAATTATACTATCAAATTAACATTTATTACTGTAATTCAAACATCGTGATATGAAATATTTGGGATAATAAATAATAATGTAGCTAATGAAGTAGTAAACAAAATGATTATCGAACTTTGAATTATTGAAATTCTAACAGAATTCATAATCAATAAAGACAACCACTAAAACAGATATATCGCATATAAGAGCGTTAGTTTGACGTATATTTTTGGCAGTGGCGCTGAACTAAAAAATATTCACTACGGTGAGTTTAAAATTTGTGTGGAATCCACTAGCCCCAATACCTATTTAAAAATTAAAAAAATTACTCGGTACCAAAATATTTAATATAAATAAATACTTAAATGCAATAGTAAAATCATATTTTCATTAAGTTAAAATGTATTTATGGGTTTTCATTAAATTTAAGGAAACTACTTATAAAATCAAAAAATGACCTCTTTAAAATACTAATTAGAACAAATTTGATACCATAAAACTCTTTATTTGAAAACTTCCACACAATTCCTACCCAAAAACTATATAAATTCAAAAACATATTAAATTAAATTGAAAAAAAAAACACATTATAAAACCAATACATTCTCCGCTATGCTCAGAATCTAAAAAATACGGCAGTAATCATTACGTATCTTATATTTTTACAGAAATTTTAAATTTTTATTCGATAGTTTACCTTTTTGTACCTATATTAAAATAAAATATTTTGTACACAGTTAATTTATAATTAATTTGAATAATGGTTCACCATATATATTATATAATGTTATTTATTACAAAATTTAGTAAGAACTCTAGAATACATATAAAAACAATAAATTAATACATTTGTGAGCTGCTATTAAATATCTCAATTACCTTTTTCTTATTGATAGGCATGTCAGCTTTACAACTTAGTTTTATCCATAGAAAAGGTAAATTTTCACCATTCAACATTTACCATTTTTCTAATCTATCATGACACATTGTTCGAAGTTTAGTTTTTATTAGCTTCGATTTTGAGAATGCCCGTTTCATGCTATAACTTGATATAGGAAAAGTAATTGTTATTTTTATAGTAATATATAGGTATATTTGGAAAATATTTTAAAATGAAGCTGTGAAAAATAAGCGAAACAACTTTTCTATATTAGTTAAAGTTTACCTCATAGTATTTTATTTTTTTTTATTTTATTCTTCTTCATCGTATGAATATACTTTCATAAATTTTATCCTGTATATCTGAATTTTTTATAGTAACGTTTTCCATCGTTTGTAATTATTATTTAATATCTATAATTTTCGTGTTTATATTTACAGTATTATACAGTTGAAATTATATTTAAAACCACAAAATTCGTTGAAATCCGTCATATAAAATTTCTCATTTAAAAAAAAAATATATATATATATATATATTAAAATACGTAAATTCTACAATATGTTATCTCTTTTCCTGTGGGTTATTTTGGTGATGAGAATTATGTAGGTAATTTATATAATAATATAAACATAAAATATATAAATAATATAGCCGTCGACACGGTATATAATTTAGGTAATACATTGACTTTATTTTCTGTGTTTTTAATAAGTAATCGGCTCCGGGCTTAACTTAACTATTTTATCCAGTGTTAGATCTACAAAATATTTTTTATAAAAAAATGAAATAAGTTTACATTACAATCATTATTAACCATATTCTTCACATGGTACTCGCCATACTTGGATATGGGTTTCGACGCAACTAATTTGTGGTGTCCAAGGGTGAGCAATGTTTAGAAAACCCATTTTCGATTAAATTCCATGTTATTTTACCCTTAATAATTTACAGAAATAATACAGCATTGTCTCAAAATAAAAACAAAACCTTTAACCCGAATAATTTGGCTTAAAGAGTTTTCCTAACTTTTAAAGGGTTCTCTTGAAATTTAAAATTAATATTACGCGTTTATAATAATTATAATAAACTATTATATTACGAAGGACATGCAATTTGTATTCGAAAATTTGACGGACGAGTTTTAATTTATACTCTCGGTTGTTAGGAAGAGCATAGTTTATGTAGTTGTAAAGTTTTATGCCATCATAGTTCATTATAAATCCGTTGATATATGTACGCTTAACAATGGGGTTGTCAACGTAAACACGGATTTACGACAATTCAAAATTAAGATAATAAAAAACAGTATTTTTTTATACATACTCGTACATTTGGACTAAAAACTTTTAGATATAATAAAATAAAAACTAAATATTTTATTTATTTATAATTATTATATAACTTAATTTTTATATTTTGTACATAATATTATATATCTGGTACAATAGTATTTTGTGATTTTTACGAGTCATCCAACTTATACGAAATTATCGTGTAATGTTGGTATAATACGTTTTTCGTTGTTAATTGTTTCAGCTGCATAGATATAATAGTGTACTAATCAAAGTATGTTTGTGCTATGTATCCAAAAAAATTTAACTATTAGTAAGTTGGGAATTCTGTGGTTCCATATTTATTTGTTACAGTGACTGTATTTTGAACAATCGAAAATTGGTTCGTCAATGAAATATCTTAATAACATATACATTATATAAAAGGATATATTATCCTAGTAATATTGGACGTTGAATATTCTTCTTATAACATAATAAGATAACATTTATTTACTTCATCGTATTTATGGAATTTTTTTTCAAAAGTTGAAGATTTTGTTAAATAAATAGTATACTGATTTTTAAATAAATTATTATTAAATATATATGATATATGTACAAGTGTTATTTTTTTGAAAGGGATTTTCCTTTTAGTAATTTATTTGTATACTATTTCACATTTTGCTCTATATTTTATTAGAAATTTAAATAAAAAAATATAGCATATCTATATCATATTTTATAACTAATTTCAAACTGTTGTTAGTGGATTTTTATAGATACAATTTTTACCAATACTCCATATATTTGTAGATAATGAAATTATATATTATTTATATCGTAATAAAATATTATAGAAAATCTTTCTCTCGATAAAACAATTACATATGATATATTACCATAAAAATTAACATCACTCAAGTATACATCGAAAAAATAAATCGAAGAAATGTTATTTTATGTGGTTTTAAATCGGCATTTGAATTATTTATGACAGCCGACCGAATCTGCATTGATTTCATGCTCCATTGATGGCCTAAAAGTAAACGATTCGATAACGGATTTGAATATTATTATCAGATGATTCCGTACAGTGGTTGAAAACACAATTTAAAAAAAAGCATTTCATATACATTTTGTGTTATATATTATGAGTTGTAAAATAAATAGATATATAAGAAATATTAAATTTAATATTTCATTTTTATTTAGAGTTTTTCATTCAATTGTATATTTTAACAATTATAATATTATTTATATTATGCAATTTATCAATAAATTATAAATCTTATAATTAAAAATATCGAAAAATATTTGGCTTTTGTAATATTTTTCAATCAGTCTATGAGTTTTTTGGAAGGTTGCATTTTTACATTGTACACCCTTTTTGCAAAAATTTTCTTTACCTCTGATATTTTTCGTATATCGAAAAATGTTTTGAATTTGCCACTTTGTTATCCATCTTACCTATTATATAAAATTTACAGTAAAAAAGAAAAAAATATATTAACAAAGCTAGTGTACCTACGTACTTTGTTATTTACTGAAGAGAGAAAAATGACAATCACTTTAATGTATGGTAGTGAATAAACATTGAAAAATGACAAAAGTTAAGTTTAAATAAATAAAAAAAATTCAATATTTCATGATAAGGTGAAATATTTCATATTTCAAACACTATACACAGCTTAAACTTATATTTAGAAACCTAAAATGATATTATTTTTATATACTTAAATATTAATTACATTAGGTAGTATTAACGAATTTTAATAACTGGACTAAGAAGAATATTTTATTAGTATTGTAGTTCTTAAATATATTGTAGGTAAAAAAACCTTCTATTTGGTTTTCCAGTGTAAAATGTATATGTTAATAAAATTCATAATTATAAAATAACTAATAAATTAGAACAAGAATTTCGATATGTTTATTTTAGATTCTGAACGAGTCAGGAAATGCGTATAGTTTTTAAGGTGATGTATAATTTGTTTTTTTTCTGGTTGAAAAAGTTTAAAAAATAATTAAATTTTACATAATTTCATCAAAATATTACAAATTTCGTTAATTATTATTACATAGTACACGAAAAGAATTATTTGATATTTCTTCATCTTTTTTACGCCAAAATTATAAACTTTTCAAATCAATACTATATCCAAAACTTAATTGAATAAATTTCTAATACTTATTTAATATTATATTTAAGAAATTGAAATATATTTATGAGTTATAATACTAATTAATTAAATTATAATAAAATAACAAAAATATTTTTAAAGTAAGTATATTATATTAAAATATTTTCCGTGGTACCTGAATATTTTTAATATTTATTTTTCTGAACTTAATTTTTAAGAGATTAATTTTTTTTTTTTTTTTTGCACCGTTATTTTTTGGTGATACTATTAGGCAAATTATTTTGGACTAGTTATATTCAAAATAATTTTAAAAGAAAGTTAAAACTTGCAAACGGTAACTTATTTATCCTAATAACCGATGAACTAATAATAAAATAATAATATATAGAAAACATATATGTTTTTTCTAACATGTACATTTTTCTTAGAAATATATTTTAATGATTTTATAAAATATGCCAAAAAAATCGAAATAATTATTTTTACTCAAAATGTTTTAAAGTCAACAAGACTCACTTGCATTATTAAATATTGGATTTAAACTAAATTTTTCTTATGATATTAATAATATTAATTAATAATAAATAACACCGAGATTATTTTATTTTAATATTATAGTCGTATGTATATGTACAGTAGAATACATTTAATAAAATGTCAGCCTGGAAAAATTATCAGGTCTTCTACACAGCACTGTATCAGATTTGCCTAGCCAAAATGCCGTCATACATGCATCATATAACTATATACTAAAATATTCTATATTATAAATTTTAAAATAATTTCTTTTTAGTATCAATATATTAATTAAATATTTTAAATATTGTTAGGCAATAAAATAAATAATATAACGTAGTATATTATACAGAATGATTAGAAACTCATATAATTCATGATCTAATAATTCAACATCTAATAATACAATAATACGTAGGTTGGATGATAAGTAATAGTTACTAGCTAACATCTAAAATATTGTATTCTTGTTTTAATTTATATTTCAGATGTTTTGAATGAATACTGTTTTTTGTTTATAATTATTTTTATTTCCAATATGAGACTAAAAATATTAAAATTCGAAATAATAACAATTTAAAATATATAATTTATTTAAATAAATGCATATTTTTGTAGGTTACTAAATAATTAATTTAATCTATGATTTTCATAATTAAATAAGAATATATTGTAAAACGTAGTTCTGATAATTTTTTTTAGTTGTACCAGTTCAAATAAATATAGTATTGTATTCTCCTAACAATTGAATGCCGAACGTACATAAGTCACAATTTTTAAAAAACGGGTTTTCTATCAATGTCATAAAGTTTTACCAATTATACTGAATATTATTTACTGAAATATTTATTCTTTTTGGCGTATTCTCGAGAATTTGCAAAAACTTTTTCAGAATAATTTTCTGTCAATCTTTAAAAGGTATAATACTGGTTTTTATACACATGTTTTATACATTTACTCGAATAAAGTTTTGATTTACATTATTAATAAAACATAAATAAACGAGATGAAAATTCAATACAAATTTTACATATTGTTTATTATTATTATTTTGGTTGAATACGTCTTTTTTAATCTTTTATTTGGTATCGGTTATAGGTGAAATAGGTTTATTTTAATAAATGTTGTACAAAATGATCTATTGATATTTGATTTAATATCTATTCGGTCTATACCTACTAATTTAAAATAAAATTTTGCACAGGACAATACTAAAAATACTAAATTCTTTCCAAAATGAATAGAAAATATTCTACAAAAGTTTTACTATCAATAATCTGCCAAAATACAATTAGCAACAATAATAAAAAGCTGTTCAGTTGGGGGTGGAAGCACTTCGCACGTTGGGTAGGATAAGGATGACGGATATATTAAATTTGAAAGTAATGATAAATCATTTTTTATTCTTTTAAAGGATTCTGAGAGAAGTATTGATGGACATAATGGACAATAACTGTAGATTGTAGTAATAATATATATTAATATTATTAAATATAACGAAAAAAAAAAGTTGAAAAAGTGCAAGAAGTTATTTAGATTTATCGGAAATTGAACCGAAGATACATGAAAATCCATTGGATGTTATCAGGCCATTATTATTATCTCAATATTGAGATATTCAGAAAAATGAAGCTATTAAAGGAACATAACAAGATCGCTAAGTTCCAATTTAATATAACTTTTAAACCAAATCCGATCACCAAATTCTGACTTCACCATTATTTTTTTTATAAAATAAAAAAAGGTACATATTTATCAACAACAAAAAAAAAAAAATAATCCAATTCTCCTGTAAAGAAGAAGAGCTTTACTTATTTTAAATTTATAGTCACAAAATCAAAAATTGCTATTAGTAGTATTACTAAAGGTAAAATTATTAAAAAAACTTTTGTCTTCATAATGTACATAATGTACTTATACGTTTTTGGTGAAAATTTCTAATTTATAGATGTATTACTACTCCAAAATTCAAATACATTTCATACTAAAATAATATATATGTTGGAAAAAATTAAATAGCTATTAAAAGATATTGTATATACCTACCGATTTTTAAATTTTTTTTTATGTGTAGCTAGAATGACTTATTGTTAATACTTCATTTAATTTTCAGGTTTTAAAACCTAAAAATAAGACTATAATGTATTAAAAGTGACAAGTTTGTATATTGATTTAAATAGCAATGAAATGGGTCAAAATTTGAATATTTTTTGTATTAATATTTTACGTATTTACGTTTGTGGTGAAAATTTCATGCAACTAGCATTAATATTTTCAAATATCGAAAATATCTGAAAATTTTACTTGTACAAATAAAATGTTTTGGAAATATATTTAGAGAACTAATAAATAATTATTTATTTCTATTGGTTAATAGGATTTTTATAATATGATTAATATATAATATGATTAGGGAAATATGATTTTAAATGGACAATTTTTATGCAGTTTAAAATCAATACAATCTTAATTTTTTGATAAAGTAAAAATATTATATAATATTCAATAATGTTAGGTGATTTTTAGAAATTAGTTTTCTGTAAAATAAAATCATGTTATAAAAGTTCTGCAAATCAAATAGACACAAACATAATATTTTCTCATTATTTATGCATATCGTGCCAAATACGTCCTGAGAAATATCGAAAATTCCTAACAGTTATTAGACTTGAATAAATATCAATATACACATCGGAAAAATCACCTTTATTTTTCTCAACGTAACTCAGGTGTACTTTTAGTTAATTTTTTCAAAAAAATGTCAGTTATACATTGATTATCGATAAGAACCAAAATATTAAAAAAAAATTATCAGAATTTATGTCGCCAAATTCGTTAAGAGAGATATATGGGCGAATCTCAAGCGATAAATAAAATAGTTTACTCGGGAATGGTCCATTGCTGTAATTTTCTCTTTGGCCAATTATTCTTGTCATTCTACCCGTTCAGTTATTTGATAACATTAGACATCGGCGAAGTCTAAAACCCTAGATGGTAAAATACAATAAATAAAAATCCGAAATAGTTCGAGAAAGATAAGTCTTGGTGGAGTTTTAGGATCTGACGTGGCTACGGAAGTTGTGGAAATGAAACAGTGTATGTCAACTGAAAATACAAGTTTTGTTCTGGTGACCCGTGTTGAAACGAACCACTTTTGCAAACGTGAGAATAAAACTTCACCCCTGACATTTGTTCCTGAAAACTTTTTATACAATTAAAATTTTGAGAGTCAAAAAACTGTTTTGTTTAGTAGCACAGGCCACATTTTTGACCTGTCTATATATTCTAAAACGCGAAAATATCATACTGACGCAAATAATTCTTGAAAAATGTACATTTTTATTACGACGAGGATGTAAAAAGACCATTAAGTTATCAATTTAATTCAAATGTGTTCATTAAAAATATGATATATTACACTGTAAATACTATATACCCACAATATATAATATTATTACTGGTTGCAAAGATATAGATTTGCTAATAAACAATTATTTAGTATAATGGTTTATAAAGCCATTAAAAACTTTTATGGTATTAGTATATATTATTTCCAATATTATTTTATTAAATTTTATTAGCGATTAGTCTAAACAAAATGTGTTTTAAAATCAAATTATAATAATGAGATAAAACAATCGAGAGTACAATTTAATGATATTAATTTAAGTTAAATGATCACTGTAATAGATGCGTGAAATTATAATTCAAATTACAACAATAAATAAGAAACTAAATTAAAAAATAAGTGGGTGTCTAACTGGTCCTTCGTTATGAAGGAAATAAAGTTAAATATTTTCAATGCAGAATTCCGTTATTTTTTTAGTTACTATACGAAAGTATTACCCATTCCTTTTCCATGCCCATAAAATAATTGAAAAATGTCCAATGAGAGTGGTTGTATTTTTTTTCAATTTTAGTAAAAAACTACCATACTTAGCATAAAAAAAAAAATAAAAATTACATTTTAGATATTAATATTCTTTTTGAAAAATGTTATTATAGGTTTATTATTAGGGTTATTTAAATATATTTGAATATACAATAAAATGTCTGAAACAAAAATATATAAAAATCAATATTTCTATTAAATATACATAATTAAAATTGCTTTCGATCAATTTAATATTTTATTAACAGTATAATAGTAGAATTTTTGTATTATTAAGGTATGACTAACATAAAAAGCTATATTTTCTATATTAAGTAACACAAAAGTGGTCTTTTTAAGTATACTTCTATGCCTTTGGCATATTTTAACTTAAATATGTACAGAATCTAAATTGTAATTTGAAGGATAGTAATGTAACATATGGTTTTTTATATGAAATAATATTCCAAGATACATAATATTTCATTGGTAAATAAATATATATTTAAATTAAGTATACATAGCATATTCTATTTAAAGTTAAATTTGTTTTCGGTTAATTTAGTATAGTTTACGGGCAATTACAGTTCCAAATCAATGAACAATTTTATAGTAAACTATAAATTAAAATTATTTTGTGACGATTTCATGGTTATTACTAGTGTAATTAGATCCTCGATCTTTGTTCTTGTAAATGTCACATTTTTAACTAGAAATTATCTTTGGCGTAAAGAAAATTTACCAATCATTTTTCAAATCGAAAAATTAAAATGCCAAAAACTAGAAATAATAAATATTATAATGGTTCTGGAATGGATGTTGTAACTAAATTTATTTTCGAATTTTATATTCCAAATATACATTTATAAAGAGAGTTTTGAGTTGTTAATTAAATTCCAATCGAAAATATACAAAATAATGTTATGCTAGATGCTTTTAAATCGATTTCACATATTATAAAAATATTTTTGGCTTTAAATATATCAATATATTTTCAATGTTATGACCGGGAATATACAATTTGTATTCACATATTATAAAAAGAAAACAAAACAAATATATTATTTTACTTCATAAGATTATGCTAATAAACAATACAACAAATTATATTTTTAATTTTAAAATACTTATTCCCGTGCAAAATTATTTTGATACAGTTTGTTCATTATACATTTCACCACGAGCGTATATGGGTTTAGACTACATTAATCCATATTATACTAGTTAAACAATCATTGATAAATAAAATAGTATTGTAAATAAATCATACGATAATTTTTGATTTATTTACTCACTGTGTGATATTTTCATTCCCATATTTAATTTGAAATAATTGTTTACCTGGAAAATAAAAATGTTTAGATTAGTATCAATACTTTGCCAATCACTATAATATATAGGTATATAATTAAATATCAATAAATAATCATTTTGTAAATGTAATAAAAAATGTTTGTTCTTCCAATAATAATATCCATTATAAAATATTGGTATATTTAATTGGATATAGACATTGGTACTATATAAATAGTCACATAAAAACATCACCCGATTACCGAACATGTTCAAGTTTTCGTTTTCAACGAATTTTAATTATTCGGTTTTAGAGTTTTATACTTTAAAAAAGATACGTGATCATAAAAAAATAAAATTATGCGTAGAAGGACATATTGATTTCTCAAATGTATGTCAGAAATATTAATAACCTAACAGTAGGTATACTATTTATAATAATAATTATATTCCAGTGGTGATAGTGAGTGGATCTTTTTGCCCCACGCACAATGTGATTTCACTGTCTACAAAACATCATTATGAATTTCCATTATTAATTAAATGTATTAATATAAATGTAAATCTATTGCAACTGATATATAAATTGAGAATGTATTGAACTGAATTAAAAAGTTATGACTATGTAAGTAGGTTGTTAGAAACATATAACCAAAGTGAACTTAAATGAAAAGTAAGGTGAATATTCTGAATTTGAACTTAAAGTTTCAACTTTTAATTAAAAATTGAGTTTTATCCGATTATTTTCAACAATACATTTGTACCCTTTCATTATTTTATTATTCAACACTGACTAAATTTAGTTTTATTTAAAGTTATTTCTTTGCATATATTGGGAAATTTTCGTTGAAAAAACTTAAACAATTTTCGACGGGAAAATATATTTACGGAAAACAAACTAAACGAGTTCTAAAACCCTTTTTAAAAATTTTTTGTAAATATGTTTTATAAACAAATAAATATCATAATTTAAAATAAAAAGTGCTATTTTGAAATTGTTATATTTTAATTGTATTAAAAGATTTTAAATTTCTGTTGTATATAATCTACATATGTTTACAATGTCTTGATTATTATTAAATAATTTAACAGTCCAAAATTATTTCATAATGCTATTAATATAATTTTGGTATATTTATTTTATGTTGAATTATATAATGGACTTTAATAAATTATATATTAATATATAAATAGAGAACAATATTAAAAGAATTATAAATGACCACAAAAATAATTAGTATTTGATATAAATTAATAGAGATATTGAAAATTTTGTGATGTCAGTAAGCATATTATAGTAAAATTAAATTAAATTAAATGATTTATAGGGTACCTAAATAAAAAAAGACCATAGTACTGTTTTATTATTAACAATATTTTATGATATAATATAATGATGTTGAAACATACAATTTTCGTTTTTATTCGATGGTTACATTATTACATATTTATCCTATAAAGTATCTACTTATTTTTGCTATACACAATAATACAACTGTATACTAAAACTATATTAATACTAATAATATAACTGTATATTTTTGTACCTAAATTTTGATATTTAACTAACTAAAATTATGTATACAATAATATTTTATTTAACATATTTATATATATATAACACGAATAAACAATAATACAAACATTTTGTAATTAATAATCATTATCAGTATGTATTAACTGAGAAGTTTAGATAAAAATGTCTAAATAATTAATTTATATTTCTTCTCATAATATAATTTAATATAAATGGTTATCATTTAGGATTTTGGAACATTTAGTGTCTTCATTTCCTATAAATTATTTCAAAATAATTCTGAACAATTTCCCAGGCTTTTATGATATTTAATCATATATAGTATAATATGCTTTAGTATAATTATTAACACCGAATTGGAATACATCAGAATGGAAATGTCAGTAATATTATTTTAAAATTAATTTCCGGTAAATACGTTTGTCGATTTTACAATGTAATTTTTACCATAATCGAATATATATTGAGCCATGTTCTGAAAGTTTGAATACCGCATTTATTGAAATACATCGATAACCAACAGCATCGAAACGGTTTGAAATGTGTCAAAATGTTTAATTAAAATATCGGTAAAAATGACGGAGGGTATAGCCCCGAAGGGTGGAAGGTGAAAATGCCGTGATTGCGTAGAAATATAGTGTGTGATATTTTTAGTACAAAAGGAGGGTAAACTTTTATAAATCCATCCACTACTTTACCAAGTTGTTTCATTGATATTTTTTCTCGTTGTATATATTTCATATTTGCTTTTGATGCAAAAAAGTGATTGGGATTGATTAATAGTACTCGATCAAGGTTTTTTTGTCTTTATGACTTTTTGTTATTGTTTGTTTTGTAGCTTTACAAGATTATTTCACTGTTCTAGTAGATATACACATCTTAGGTTGCTGATAGCTGTATATGGTGTTTATAAGGTTTTTAATAATTTTTAGTAGTAGTTAAACTTTGCTCTATATGAATTTCGTCCAATACCAATTATCCGTCAATTTTTAATAATAATATATTTTATATAGATGTATACTTATCGTCTGGTTTATGATGATTATATAATAATATATATAACTATAGGTACCATAAAATATATACACCAGTCATCATAAAAAAAAAAACAACTATTATAAATATCTAGGTACTTATGAATATGTTATACATTGAAAAATATAATTAATTTATATAATAAAATAATATATTCAGAAAGTTAAGGAGCCATAACGTTTCATATATCATATATAATAAATTCTATAACAAAACTAAAATAAGTAATTCAAAATGTATATATTATTGATAAAAGATAAATTAGAAATAATTATATAGACTTATAATAAATATTATATCAAGTAGGTATACTTACATAATTTTATTCATTATCATCAATAAAAAAACAAATCCATTTTTACAAAGATTATTGTTAGAGTACTCAATTCCTAAAGTTTGCAATAAATTCCACTGTCTCAATAACGAAACAAATTATAACAAATTATGTATAATTATTGCTATTTTATGATGGGTGTACGATAGTCAAAAAAAAAAAAAGAAAAAAGAAAATTTTGCTAGTAGAAATACGATTAGTGCAAAACATTAATTTACCAAATTATAATTACCTAGTTAATAAAATGAATAAGCTCAGATATAATAAAATCAATAGAATCAATATATGCAATAATTCTTTGGTATTTCTAATAGTGGTTATTCTCTCAGTGTTAAGAAACTTTACTAAAATGTATATTAAAAACATAATTTTACTTCCTTCAAAAGATTTTTCATTAGGTTTTAAGTAAGTACTTAATTAATGAAATACATTTGCATGTTTTAAGAATCATTTTTTATTTTAACACATATAATTATTCAATCTTGTATAAAAAAATCTCATCAAGGAAGCAAAGTTAATATTATAATCTTTCTATTTTTGTAAAACATTTGTTTTTGTAATAATTTTGAACTGTTCAATATTGTGATATTAGATGATATTGATTGTATAGATAGATACAATCTCCATAGATTCCATAGACTCTATAGATTGTCTCTGTTGATACTGGCTTACGCTTGGCTAATGTCAACAAAACATATGTGCATTTCTTTTCCAAATTCATAATATTTTTCTAATATTTGTCTTATTGTAAATATGTGGTCAGTGGTAGATTTTTCTTTCGTGAATCCAATTCGGTATTTTCCTATTATGACTTTGGAGTAATTTTCCAATCTGTGTAATATTGCAGTAGACAAAATTTTACAGCATATGTTTTTTGTATTAATTGGGTCTCCTTTCTCATCGATTGGGCATATTATTACCGTTCTCCAATTCTGAAGGATTGGTCCAATTTTCCAGATTATCTTAATTAATATGCAAATTTTAGAAAACATTTTTGGAGTTGATATATTAATTAGTTCATCATTTATATTGTCTTCACCAGGAGCCTTGTTATTCTGTAGCATTTTAATAATTTGTTTTATGTCTTCCTCGTCTAGTTCAGTGTTCTCTGGTTCTACTGTATGGCGAAGTGGGTAATTTTCCTATATAATGTCTTGATTTATATTTAGGAGATCCTTAAAGTGCGTCCAAAATTTGTTTACAATATTCATTTCATCCGTAATTAGGTGGCCACTTTCATCTCTCAGCATAGTGAGTTGAGCATTAAAATCTTTATTTATAGAATTACACTTCTTGAAGAAAATTCTTGGGTTGAGCCTGTGTTCCTTAATGATACTTACAAATTCTTTTTCGGCTTTTCTCTTCTTTCTTCTAATAATTTCATTAGTTCGGTTCCTTAGTGTAATAAATTCTTCTAGGTTTTCTGGTATTGGAATCTGTATAACCTTCCTTCTGGCTTCACCTCTTTTTTTTGATTGCATCCTTGCATAGGTCATTCGAATATTTTCTTTAAAAACTTCCGCGGCCTTGTTAACCTTTTCTTTAATTTTTTCCATACATTTTCAACATTTTTGCTTAAGCTACTAAAGTCATTTCTTAGTAGGTTACTTATTAGCATTTGGAAATTTCTTCTAGTTTCAATGTCTTTGAGTTTTTCTGTGTCCAATTTCGGCTTGCCTTTTATCCTTTTAATCTACATTCTTGATAGTTTTACTTTAAAAGATGTGGTCACGAGATAATGATCCGTGTCCCCATTAGTTCACCGAAAGCAGTTTCTATGTCTTCTAATAATTAAGATATGGTCTATTTGACTTTTAAACCTCCCATCTAGAGGAGTCTAAGTATGTTTGTGTATTTCTTTCTGTTGGAACTGGGTGCTGATAATTATTAAGTTTTTCGATATAGGAAAAGCTAATTAATATTTAGTCTTACTACATTACTGTTATTCTCTAAGTGTAAGCTATCCTTCTCCGCTGTGCGTTGGAAGACCTCTTCACTTCCAACTTGAGCATTTAGGTCTCCAACCATGATAAGTATAAAATTTCTGGGAGGGTTGTCGAAAGTTTTTTTTATGAGTCATAAAAGTCGTCCTTTGTGTTATTATCAAACGAATGTGTTGGGGCATAGCAGTTGATAAACACGATATCCAGAATTTTTCCAAAGATTTGTAAATAGCAGATTCTATCACTGATTGAGTCAAACTTTTTAACAAAATTTATCATTGAATCTTTTACGATGAAGCCTACTCCTTTTTCATGTTTTTGATTTTTCGTTCCGCTATAGAAGAGGGTAGAATTTTCTGGTTTTAAATTGCCATTTCCTGGCCATATTATTGTCCTATAATTGCTAGTTATCTGGATTATGTTATGTAGAGCTCCAGGTTTATAATGGGTTCGTATATTACACGTTCTGAATCTTAAGACTCCAGGTTTGCCGGGTTATGTTCCATTTCTTTTAACCAAGGTTATCATAGGGTTCCAAAGTTTGTTAGTGTGAAGTTTCTTGATATAAGTCTTTTTATGATGTTGAGTACTTCCCGGTAATTATACTTCAATTTATAAATCAATAATTAATAGAGGATTAGTAGTTATTCCTCGTACCAACAAATATTTACGTAAATTCGTTTAGCAGCTAAGGCAGAGTAATAAAGACGCCTGATATCATAAAGTTATATGTTTTAGAAACCATCTAATTATGTATACGGAAATCATCTGTGTAATATATTGAATATTATTTATTTGTATTCTCTGTCACATTCGATGAAAAAAAAAGAAAATAAAGTTAATTTTCACAAGTCGGTGTGTTTAACTAGATTTAGGTTTTTATTTTATCCTTAAAATATGTATAATATACAAAATATAAATATTAAATATAATGTGTACAAGTTATTTTATTAAATTCCTACACAAATTGTTATTTTTATAATTAATTTTGTTAATTTTTGTAACTTTCTATGACTGGTAGTTTTGGTTGACGTTGAAAAATAATTTAAACTACTTTCCCATATTCTTCCCCTTAAAGGTCGAATTCCAAGCAATTTATTCTAAGTATGCATTTATAGATTAAGAGGATGTCAGTGCGATTATTCTTAAAGAGTTCAATATAGGAAATTTTTAGAAAATTTTAAGAAAAATGAAAATCTAACAATTGAAAAACTTTTATATGCATTTATAAAATGACTAATAATTAGTCCCATTACTATCATTTTTTCATTATGGTTGTATTTTTATGAATTAATACAATTGTATTTAAAATATTACTTTAGCATTTCTCATTTATAACAACTTATAAATATCCTAGAAACATGAAACAAGAAAACAATTAGCCGTTTTTCGATATGTGTATTTAAACATTTTTTATTGACATTGTTAAAAACTCAATATTTTACATTTATTTTAATAACAATAGCTCTTAAAAAAATTAAAATATCGTAAAAAGCTCTATAAAGTGCTAGATAATGTTGTTGTCTATAATATTTTTCTTGTTTCATATTTCCAAGATATTTTGAAGATATCTTCAAGATAAGTTGTTAAAAATGAGAAATGCTAACATAAGTTTTTCATTGACAATTTTTTGCACCGACATCTTTTTAATGGAATTTTCTTTGAAAATTTCAGCTTTTACGATCAGTAGTCTGAACTGGGCATTGATGAATTTTGCGTGTATAGATTATAGGTATATTATGGTTAACACATCTCAATTATTAAATGCTATAATTTTGTATGAACTTGTATGACTAGTTGTAACTAGTTAGAATCGACCATGTTGTCTCAATTCTATATTTCTTCGATGAATATATAAATATTATATATCAATAAAATTTGTATTTTGTTGATTTTCACTGTACCTATCAATATAAATTATGGTTTAATTGATCGGAAAACGGCTAGCGTGCAAATACCGTTTTGAATATATATTATTATACGGTTTAATTACTCGACGACCCGTAGCGAATTCTATATCGCCACACAAAACAGACCACTATGCTATTATATAATATTGATAATACAGCTTTTCCTTAACAGTGGAGTGGAGAAAGGATTATTTTTGGACAGTCGTGTACTAGTGTAATACTTTTATGAGTATTATAGGTACTAGCTTATTGAAATAATTATTTTGTAGTAAATACCACTACCACAAAAATATCTATAAGTGATTATCAAGTTTATATATGTATTAAAAAATAGATAAACAATAAGAAGAATTTAGAGATGATCTCGTCGCAATTTGGCAAAACAATTATTAATATAAAAATTAAACTTATTAAATAAGTTTAAATATGGTATTTTTGTACAAACAATCTTTTGAAATATAATTATATTTATTATATATTTATAATTTAGCATAAAAATCGTTCATATGTGTGTATATATCTAAAATTGTATTTTATATGTTTTTAATAATAAATGTTATAATAATAAAATCCAATAATATTTTGACCATTCATATTTTTGTCCTGAAAAAAATAATATATATTTGGTCCATTGATTTTTCAAATCATATTTAACGTACTTTAGACAAATTATTCAAAACGATGAATGATAATCGTTTGTACTGTTTAACTGTTAATAACATATTTAATACCTATGTCTAAAGTTTTAATTCATAATTTTTTTGATAATAACTAGGAAATGTCATTGTTTCATGAATTCATCATCATCTCGTTCCATAAGATAAAATAGATTTCCAAGGACGTGGTGAAAAAGGATTTGTTAAAATATCCCGAATTTGTGACGTGGTCTGGACGATGTCCAAAAATCCATCAGTTCGAAACACGACCGTAGTTTAGATATAATACGATTTTGAATGGTGGTAGATGCGGATCGATCGGAGCAACATTCAACGAGCTTAATAATTCAGGTCTACCTGCGTAGATTTTGATCTTTTAAGGCTCAAAAATCGACTACATTAAAATATTTTATAGTTAAAATAATATAATTGAAATTTCGCGCATAAATGGTGTATCAATATTTATTTATATTTTATAGGTACGTCTAAACTGGAAGGTAATTAGTGTTTTATTTTAACCGTTCCAGCATGCAGTCCCTTTGTACTTCAAGACCAATATAACGACTCAATATCAAAGATATTAAATTATCATGCACATAAATACAGATTAGACATATAAATTATATAATATAGCTTCGGGTTGTTATAAATAAATGAGGATTAGATGATAAGATTGGTTGCATGCAGAAATGTCATCATGGAGAAATATTTGGATATCGAAATATAATAAATTCTATCAATGCAAAAAATAAAATATTTTTAAAATTTACAGAGGAATTGGAATCATATTTTTTAAGAACAATTTTATTGAAATACTTAACGCCAGCTAATATTTTCAAGTAATGATTTTGAATCGTAGCATATTTATTTTATACGTATCTATGATAATAGTATACTCCAAAACTAGATACAAGTGTAATATAACGTAAACAATTTCAACCTTTATGATAAACAAAAATACGTGACTTTCCACCTTAAGATAATAATATGAACATTTTATAGGTACTATGGGTTTTTATTTTAAATAAATAAATAAGATAGATGTGGACTAATTAAAGTATGTCATGCCAAATTTACCTTTATAAAATATTGTGTAAATTTGACTTTTATTACCTACTAATACAAAATTGATTGTTCAACAATAGCTAATCATTAAATTAATTAATTAAAAAATATTTAACAGTTAATTACATTACTTAGATATTTTATTATTTTAGATAGTATTCGTATTAAATAGTTTTCAATATTTCGATTGATGAAACCGGTAAATTAAATTGTGTAACTACCCTCCTATAATAACGAAATAAAAATTAATCATGCACGATATAATCGTGAAACAAAGCTTTATTTTCCCCGGAACGCAATTGGACATTATTTCTATTTTTTGTTTTCTCGAAACTGCTAAATTATTTAAATAAAAGTTCGGTCCATTAGGATATTTGAATTATTCAAAACATAGTATACACCCTCCGGGCATCATTTATAATTAACAATAACGTCCGGTTAAATTAACAAATACGTCATTTGTGCGCCATACAACCATTCACGTGAGTTTGGACTTATATCTACTAATGAAATTCAAAATCGAAAACAGACCAAATAAAATTATTTGTAACCTGACCTACATACAATGGTACAATGTATTTATGCAAGTATTGTTCTCCAGTATAAAACCAAAACCAAGGGCACGAGGTTTTTTGTAATTCTTTTTTTTTTTAATCCAGCTACCTACTAAATGCGATCGCACTGAGTGATTTTTTTTATTTTGCTACTGATATGAAATTGCCACGTAACACGCGATTATTATTTTTTTGTCGAATGTATATACCATGTAATTAAAATATTAGTTTTCAAGTATTATTAAGGTTAAAACTTAATACGCACCAAGGACATTTTGAAGAACTATAATATTATATAATATTAAATTGTAATACTTATAATGTAGATTTTTTAAACATTTAACCAAACGTTAAACTAGATTTCAAATTGAATTTGCATATGTTCTAATGGGGAGATATTCCCAATGTTCTTATAAGAATATAATTATAATACAGTATTGTGATTACCCCATAAATAGTAGATACTAATTAATATGCTATAAAGAAAAATTCATTTATACATGAAAACCCAAGAAAATCTACATAATCACTAAAAATGATAATTAAATAAATATGAATTTAATTTAGAATACATAATTATGTAAATGAATAATGAATTAATAAAAAAAATATTTCTTGTCTGGAAACAATTTAAATTATTTGTTTTTTAAATACAGGCTGCAGTATTTACAATTTTTTTTAATAATATGGATTTTTTTTCTTTTTTTATATTTATTTGGGTACAAAATTCGTTTTTATGGGTACCTATATAAATATTCTCTACATGGACTTTTTATTTAAAATGTAAAATCATTGGTAATTATTTAAACTTGAAAGTTTGAAATAAATAATAAAATCCATAGTGTTGTCGATCATCGGATGGACAAGTGTATTATTATTAATTATAATTTCATTGCAAGATAAATAATTACATTTAAAAACAATTTTGTTCAAATTATATAAATTTAATGTATGTTTTGTTAAAGTACATACTATATTAAATATATATATATTAAGTTAACCATTATTATCATTACAATATTTGTACTGTACATACTTTATATTTTGGGCTTTAGCCTGTTATTATTAAATAAATAAATAAATATATTTCCAAAATTGTTAGAGATAGATAATATTTATTCAAAGTTAATTGAATATTATTATATAATGGATAATAGAGTATATTACATTTTAAATTCCATTTAACACGAGTATATAATAGAATGCTGATAAATCTATAATTCTGTCAAACACATATATATCGTAAATTGTCGTCAAAATTTAAATTCTCAACAATTTTAAAGGCTATGGCAAGCAAACAAATATAAAATATGTATACAGATACATTTTTCGTATTTAATTTTAGTGGAATTATACTTTAACAAATTGTATTCAATTTTATTAATATGGAATAATGTATACAATCTATAAAATAATTAATAAATTAAAAACTTTTTTTTATATATTGTCAATATTATATAGGTGCGTTATTAATTAACATTGCAATAATTATTAAATGTACAAAATTATATATCAACAAAGCAAACAGGACAGTGTATTATTATTATTTTTAATTTGAATGATGATTGTAAGCGAAGTTTGTTTAAATATTATAATTAAAAATAAATACCATGGCCATTTTTTTTGTTTTTTCCTCTACATTTATTTTTATAAAATAATATTTCCTTATATATAATATAATTATTCTTTACACTTAAGGAAACTACTAGAAAAATCTAAAAATTACCTTTTCATATTATTAAACAGTACCAGCTTCCTATCAAAAAATCTCTTTAATTCAAAACTTCTATTAGAATCCTTCTACCCGAAAAAATATAGTTATACAAATGATAGACATAAAAAAATCACATTCTTAATCTTAAAACTAAATACACATCTCTTTTTGCTTAAAATCGAAATTGTGAAAAATCAAGTATAAAATAATAGAATAAACGTGTCCAATTAATTTTTCTTTAAGACGTGAATATTATTGTTGTAATATGTAAATTCTGTAAAAAACATATAAAATATTTAAATTAATTTGATCAATCTATGAATTATCATAAATTAATTTATTTTACAGTAATATAGTGGAACACTGCTGCAAAAAATCAATTTTATACATAAATTGTATTCACCGTAGAAGGTTTATTAAAATATAATATTTTATTTTACATATGTTACACTCATATTAAATAAATTGTACTGAAATTATTTTTCAAACTAATAGTTTGGGATTTGTTTAACTTAAATTTGTTATTATGGAATATAACATTTCTAATTAAATTTAAATTGTTATTATTTTTTACTTGACAATTACAACACCATTTCGATTATTAAAATGTTTTCAATAATATACCTATTATAAATTAAAATTTTCTTTTTCTTTTTACATTTAAGATTTATAAGGTAGCAAGGAATTGATTTTATAATGATATGTTTTTTTTCATATTTAAATTTTATTTGGATGAAGGAGGGAAGTAGGTTAAAGAAATTTTATTTAAATATTTTATTTCATTTTTCGGTTTCTTAAGTATTTTTCTTAGGAGTAATGGAAACATCGAAAATAATGGAAAATAATATACATCTGAAAATTATAATATGCCAAATATTGTTCAGAATCATTTTTAATGTATAATTAATACCTACATATATCATTGATTTATAATTAAAACTATACTATCTAATAACATATCCTAACCGGCCGCGAATAACAGAAAAACTTCCTGAATCATCCTTATATAGACAACAATACTCATGCTGGATGACAATATTATTGAAGGATGTTGTTAAGTTAAAAAAAATTAATTAAAGTACACTGTAAGAAAAAATAATTCTACCCAAGTACTACGAAAAATAACTTTGATATGCAAAAAATACAACATTTCTTGTATATTGGTTAGGTAACATAATAAATTATAATTTATAATTATAGATAAAAGGTCTTGAGTTAACATTTTCTATGTATTTTGAATTAATTACAAATTTTTACTTTATTTTGTTTTTGTATAATGCAAAAATTACTTAGACTCAGATGTGCACCTATGACAGTGAAAGGCTGAAACGCGATTTGAATGTCTTAATGATGTATTCGTATAAATATTTTATTCAAATTGTGTACAAAATCGAAAATACGTTTTAGGATAGGTTTTAAACAAATAAATTGCATTTTAACGGCAATTTTATTTCGGCCGTAATCTGGTAAAGGTACTTTATTGCAATCGAGTTCCGAACTACATGTTTGCACGCTATAATCATATTGTTTCGTGTATTTGGTGGATCGAACGAATGAGAAGTAAAATAAAAATAACACAATATACTTTATGTCAGTCATATACTCAAATCATTTGTTCTCGTTTTCTGTACACATTATTATATTGTTTTATTGTATAGACAAACTATTTGTTGTGCTATACTTTCGGCCAGTTATCATGTCCAAATCTCATAATATTGTTTTTATCTATATCGATATCAGTTTTATATTTATAAGGTATACAAATCAATACAATTTAATTCATTAATATGCATTATAATTTTAAATTGACGAAGGTTCGTCATATTTAAATAAATAAATATTTTTATATTTAATATCTTTATAAGTACCATGTATTAGTATACTGACCATGTGGACACATGTGGTAGGTCAGCCATAAAATAGTGAAATTCACGGTAAGACAGTGAATAGATTGTATATAATATAGGTATATAATATGTATAATGTATATATGTATTATATATTACACAATATAATATAATAGAATCTTAATATCAATCTAATTTAAATAGATGAAGGTATGAATAATTACATATTATCAAAAATTAAATAATATGCAAATATTCTAAATAGTTGCTATTATCCTTTATATATTCATACGTTAAGTCAAACATTAACTGACACTCGTATAAATACCTACTAATCTGTTTGGTAATTTTGAAAAAAATAACTCAAAATGCATTAAAATTCAATATAAAAAAAAAATCAAAAAAAATTATTTTGTGACCTCTATCATTTTATTAGTAAAAATATCATTAGATTATTAATTTTTACCTTAATAAATATTTTCTGTCCGAAAGATAAACTTAAAATATTGAAAAATTATAAGCATTTATATTCTTAGAATAATTTAAAAAATAAAAATAACCGGTCAGTAATGGTGGAAGAACTTCACTCGTTGGGTAGAATACTGGTAATGGATATAATGAAATTAAAAGCAATGATAAATCATTTCTATCGATCAAAACGGTTCTTTGTGAAGTTCGGTGTGATATACCTACATACATATTACAATTAAGAATTTGAAAACTTTATAATTTCACAATGTTATTATATTATATTATTTCAGTATATAACCATTATCTGAATAAACATTATATTTGTACCAGATACACACTTTATTAAATTACTATAACTCAGAAATCGCACTGTGGTAAACAATAAATGTAATAAAATATAAAACCACATTATAATATTGGTCAACTTAAATTGCTCGAATCTAAAATGTCAGTATACATCATATAAGTATGTATACAGTGTATGTAAGTCATCCATCGTAAATAGGAATTAAAAAAAAAAAATCATGTTGCAACTAATACATTCCTTGTTTTGCTCAGAAATTAAAATATAAAATGTAAAGTAATAGGCAATCCCGAATCATTAATGAAAATGTAGACAAAATTCCATTAGTTTCTGATTTAAAATCTAAATATAAGTAGAAAATATATATAAGTAATACATAATATGTTTATTTATTCTAAAATATCTGTATACTAATCTTTAAAGTATAGCTCCTCAGAAGAAATTTACAGTCTAAAATAATCCTTTTTTATCCCTCCAAATTATTGAAAAGTAATAAAAATGGTGGGGGCCTCTCCCGAAAACGGTGTATAATGGAGGAAAATAGGGGTCATATTCAAATGCAAGAGATCATTTTACATACGAATAAGCAGGAATGGTTTCAAGCCTTTTTTCATATTCAAATTTTCGTTTGGTTACAATGAATTTCACAAAATTCGTTAAGGTCGTTTTGAGGTGTATAATAACCTGTTATATTATATTGTATTTTTTTACATTATTTGAGAATTTGTAAACGTTTTTTATATTTTTTTCATCTTTTTTTCTCTTTGATGTAATTTAATTAATTTTTTTAAATGATTATTTATTTTTATTTTTTAATATCGCGATCAATAATTTATTTGTTTATTTGTTTCAATTTAACATTATGATTGAAAAAATAATTACTTTAAATACTATGTATATACATAGTACATACGTTTCACTTTTAAATATGGATTAAAATTTTATATTAATTTTTGTTTTATAAATTTAAATTTATAATTGAACAATTTATTTTAGCTTCAACTTTATATTTATTTTATAAACACCAGTTAAATTAAAAAATATTTTCAATTAAATTATTTTAAAATGTGTTTTTATTCTAAATAAATCCCTGTATGTATTCTATATAAAAAATAAAAATGAAATTTTTAGGATTAGTATTCAATTTTCAAATCTTTGAAATCCCTGAGTATAATAAAAACAATTTTGGATATTTTATTATAGTTTGAATACATCACGGTAATTATGTAAAATACGTTTGAACTTATGGCGTTCGAAATACTTGAAACTATTTTGCCTAAAGCTCCTACTATATGTAGTAAATGCTACAACAACTTTTCACTATGCTAAGAGTAGAATTATTAAAAAGTTCCATCCATGCTCGTGCAGAGAAAGAGATCAAAAAGTTTTCTTTTATGTTTATGAAATATATTTCTACGAGTTTTTAAATGATGTTTGTTTCCTTAGAGATTAAACTGGATTCGGGAATTCGGTATCATATTATACTGTTTGCGATATCGTTTTTGACGTTCATAAGAGAGTAGGTAGGATCCATATATTTGATGTTATTATATATTTCTTTTTTACAATGAATATAAACTATATTATATTTATATACATTTTGTAGAAAAATAAATAATTAGTTTTATGGGTCGAACGGGTTTGGAACCGGCAGCTGGGGGAAATCAATTTCGCTTAATAAATATTGCATTGAGAATTGAGTGGTTTATAAATTTATTGTAATGGTGTATTACTTGTTAAGTACAAGCCTTTGTTTAGGAAACGAGAATAAAAACACGAGTGATGGGTATTAGAATAACTACGTTAGACCTAGATTTTGGAATTAAGTGCCTAGTCTCAGCTAGCAAACAATCAGCAGAGTTGTTATGTACACGAAAATTTTTTTGGGTAGCCATTTAAATAGAAAAGTATTAATATAAAGAGACATGATAACATATACTATAGTGTATAGAAAATCCAAGTAAATAGGTAACTCAAATGTCTCGTGAAAAACTGGGTAGTTTTGTAACAAGAGTTACTAGTTAGTGTAACGAAATTACTAAATATTTTATTTAAGTAAAGAAAAAATTGTAACTTTATTATTTTTTAAAAGTAACATATCTAGTAATAAATGTTACATATATAAAAATCTTTCTATACATAACACTACAACATATTATAATAATATAAAATATTGATAATATCCCATAATAATTAAGGGTTTCTATTTACATTTTTCACATTTAAATGCTTTTAGTATAAAAGTGCTGATAGTTCTTGCAAATGGTAACAATTAACTATTTTTTTATATCTTGAAGAAAAAATATATATTTGTTTTTCTCTTCACATTTTTTATAAGGTCTAGCCAAGACTTAAAGGTGAGACGATTACCTACATTTCACCCCTTATATCCGCCTCTATATACATTTTTATAATTATTTTGGTAATTTTAAATGCTTAATTTCTGATTTAGCAAACAGTTACCTATAGATTATATTTTAATTAATAGTATAATAATATAGGGCTGTGCACTTATTTCCTCGAAAATACAAATAAACCATTTAAAATGAGTGGTAAAAATGTTTTTCTCTTTATTTTTATCGTATATCTCAGCATATTAATTATTTTACAGTTACAAAAATGAAATAAATATTTGTCAATACGGATTTATTTAGATCATACAAAGGTCACTTTAAATTTAAACAAATTGTCGTTTGGAATTTTTAAATACATACATTTTACTTTTAGTTATTCTAATTGTATATTGTGATTCTCTTAGTTCTTAGTATATAAAGTCCATGTATAGAATAAAATAATAAATTCCAATCCGAATACCCACTATCTCAAGTAACTTTGTAGTACTCATATATCTACAATATTGAAAAATTGCTCAGTGTTTTCTTACAATAGTTTTAAAGTTATTTTTTGGTGCCACTGTTCCTCAGAAATCGTTTAATTCTTTTCTTTGGTCATAAACAATTCGATAAAAATTTTTATTTTATTCTATTGTGGCCAATCTGAAAATTGTTAAAACTACGCTGAGCTTCATTCAAAATATATTGGACCCACTCACTCTATTTGGTCTTCCGTAAAAATGAGTATTATTCTATGATTTATGTTTGATTTTCACTGTTTCTTAATTTATCTATGTTCTCGGCGCAGTCTTCCACATAGTATAGCCTTCCAAATTGAGTATATTTTTGAATCATATAACGCACCCATATGTGTATTTATTTACTTTTGTTATGATCGAACCATCAATTTATTCCAACCATTTACTCATAAAATACTAATGCATTTTTAGTATCTTACAGTACACTCCATAATCTAAGACTGGACCATTTATTCATTTATTCGTCAAAGCCCTCAAACTTACTTAAAATATAGGATACGTTCTCATAATATTTATGCAAATTAATTATAAAATTATCATGTATCTATTATAACATAAACATGCATTTTTAAAACCAACTGATAACACAAATATTATAATAATAGTCATTATCATATATTAAATAATATACCTACTATTTATTATTTTATTATTTTTTACAACTGTACGGGGTATTGTTCGAAGTTTGTATGTTATGTTGATTCGGTATATCACAGATGTTATCGCACTATGAGCATCTGTTTCTATTATAATCAATGTTCAAGTAAAGACATCTTCTATATGATGTTTCATAAATCATATTATTTTCATGTATTACATACATATATATTATATATGAACCTATATAAGGAATTTACGAGGAAATAGCTCGTGGGACCCTGCCGGAAAAAACATTGTCACTCTGGGAAATAATAAAAACGTTATATGCGACGACTTTGACGCTGCTCCCTTAGGGTGAGACCAAATTTTCGAAGGACCCCCCACACACACCCTTAGGATGATTAGAGATGAAAAATGTATAAAAATGAGTGTCCCTTCCGGCAAAAGTACCTTACTCCACAGTAGACTAAGTGAGGTTACAGGAACAATTTGTTTTCCTCATGTTCGACATTGACAAAGTGCATTTTGTTTTGTACGATGAAAATCCACACACACACGAATAAATACACATACATCGTATAAAAGTGTACACACAATGTTATATACGCATGTATATGTGACATTTTTTTTTTTTTTACTTCATTTACTCAAAGTCCTCGCGAACCTGTGTGCGCAAGAAAGTTATTTTTCATACTTAATGGTTTTATAATAACATTCTACTTCTTATGACGTTTTTTTCTCTTATTAATTTTTCAATCGCTATATTCTTCTTCTCTCGCCTAGTATATCGTAAGTGTATGTATGTTGTTATATTACGAAATACATTGAACCGCGTTATTTACGAAATACTCGGAATTGAAAACAAGAAACAAAATCTATACGTATATATATATATATATATAATTATATGGCCTTTGCGTTAAAAAAAAAAAATGATTTTCTAAATCTCTAAAATAAACTATATTGTTTTATTTTGAATAATAAACGGCGAAAAAAATGGTAATGTAAATGCAAGTAACGTTATTTAAAGGTAATCTATATAACATTTCATAACCTTAATTTACATATTTTTTAAATTTTTATGTATATCTAATTATCAAAGCTGATAACTTTTTAAACACATTAAGTGTAATTAAATTAAATTTAGTAAAATATAAATTAACCAATACATTTATTTTTAACTTCGTTAAGTTAAAAATTAAAATGTAAAAAAGCAACCCCACACCACGGATACTAGTGTGGTGAATTTATTAAATTTGAAAGTAATGATAAATCATTATACGATTATCATAATCATAATCATAATACGATTCTTAACAGAACTCGGCGTAAGAAAATATTATGATATAAAAATATCAAAATTTATAATTAATAAGCCCCCTCAAATTTCGTTTTTGATACTTATTTATATATATATATATATATATTGTATACATATCATAACGAAATATAAATTTTAAATTATATATATACTATACCTCTTTAAACCCCACTATAATTGCGTTTATGATACTTAATTACATACACATTGTATATAGGGTTTTCAAAGAGTTTGGAAAAATTAAATTTTTTTCTTTTGTAATAAAAATTTTTGAATTCTGACTTTTGTATATTATTTTGGATTATAATACGCATATTTTAAGTTTATTTTTCAGTATTTTATTCCCCCTTTATTTAAGAAACAGAGATATAAACTTTAGATTTTTAAATGATAACTCCCATTTCTTTTTTATATAAAAATATATATATATTGTTTAAAATTTTAATTTTGAAAGTTCCATTTTTCTACGAAACCTGTTTGAAAATCGAAAAAAAAATATTTAGGAGGCGTTTTTTGTTGTATTATTATACTTGTGTAGGTATTTATATTCGATCGATAGTTTTTACTGTTTTGTCGAACAGATAAAATTTCACACACATGTATACGAGACGTGTGAATATATGCTATACCACAGACAGGTATACCTGCGGCTCGGCGTTTAATGTGATATTAAAATAACTTTAATCAATATCACATTAAATATACGTTAAACGTTATCAACGTATTCAAATTTTCAAAAATACATTTATAATACAAATAATTAAATTATGTTTTTTTCTAATTTTGACTATTACGAATTTGATTTTTTTATAAACTTTTAATACTGGATACCAATATTACTTACATATACATGATGTAGGTATGTATTGTACGTGGAAAAATATATAACCTTAACAGCAACAACCTATATATGCACCTACAAATCAATTTAACTACGTGATTTTGCATTTTTCATTCCGGCGTAATACTTTTAAATGAACTACGTTTACACAAACTACAATTATTTTTATTCTTTCAAAGCTAATCTTTTTTTATTATGTTCTTAATTA
This sequence comes from Pemphigus obesinymphae, assembly GCA_025469235.1. Lineage (NCBI taxonomy): Eukaryota > Metazoa > Arthropoda > Insecta > Hemiptera > Aphididae > Pemphigus > Pemphigus obesinymphae. Next base: position 43,496 of record JAIPRL010001975.1, read on the forward strand.
CCAATAACCTTTTAATTACATTTTTATACATTAATCAATAATTTAAATGTATACCAAAAGATAATTCAAATATCAAATTCACATTTAAAATTGTGAATAAAAATACATAGAGTAATAATAGAAAATAATATTTTATACGTGCACCATTTATTAATTATTTTTCTTTTAATTTTTTACTTATAATTTTTTTTAAATTAATATTTATATTTGCTCTGAAAATAGAATACAAATTTTCCATCGAAATACGGGCATATTTGATTCTGTTAGAATAATGACATCCACAAATATGCACGCCATGATCTTTACTTAAAGGTAACAACCCGGCTTCAATCTAAATATGTTTGTCAACAGCATATCATAGCCATTAATAATATTTTAAAAATAATGAATTCTAACTTAAAATTTACAAAATAAATAACACAAATTTATAATAAATATTATATATTTTACTCTTTTTTTCATAGGTATATTACAATTTAAATTTTTCGTAAATTAAAAACTAAAAAAAAAATGATTTAAATATCCAATTTTAAATAATAATGCATTTTAAATTAAATTCAACAAAGTATGTATTATATATTATGTGTGAATGTGTAATACATATGATAGTTAAATAATCTTTCATTTCATTACTTATATGCAACAACAGATTGACAGGATGGTAGGTTACTATATTTATTTAAATATGCTCTAATACTAAAAAATGTTCTTACAAATGAGCTATAATAATAAATATTCTATTAAATATACTTCTGAACATAATACACTTTAAATAAATTAAATTAATATAATATGTGTATTCAAAATAAATTAAATTAATATGGATTTCATATACAATATTGCATATGTCTTAAGGAATTAGTAAAGCTACGATGTATTTTTGAAAAAAAAAAAAAAAAAATGCTGTAGATCTAAGCATTTTCAATATTTTGTCAAAAAGTTATAGACATTATAATTAGTTGGCATTACATGACTCTATATGCCTATTCGGAGCTGCTTTATGACGCTTAACAACACCTTAGATTATACTCGGCTATATACAAAAATAGATAGATTGTACATTTAAATTGTATTATTCTAATATAAATTACTCAATACACTTGAAATTTCACATCAATGATAACTAAGTTGATACAAATATTCGTTTGGAAAATATCTTATATGGCACGTTGTCATCGGTGATTATATTCGTACGCATCTATGTTTATTGTTGTATTAACAGATTTGATGTATGTTTTGTCGCACGCTTGATCTCGTTGTCTCGTGCTGTTCATCCGTGTGTGGCACGTTGTCGTCGGTGTCTGTATTTGTACGTATCTGTTTGTGTTGTTTTATAAACAAATATCGTTGTATGTTTCATTAATAATCCCTATATTAGCTTGTTACTACACAAATATGGATACTCTAATCGTCGTTGAGTAATTTAGTAATTGACAATTTCATTTGCTGCATAGGTTTAAAAATTTTATTGGAATTTTCATCATACATATTTTATGTTGAACTAATTTATATCCAAATTATACATTACACTTTGTAGTTTAAAATTTACTTTTAACTTTTTTAATTTTGCTTAATTTCACTTTTAATTAAAAACATCATCTTAAAGGTAACACATTAAGTATAATGACGGGGTAACTTATTAAGTAAAACGTTTAAAAACATGTTACCTATTGAAGAATTTAACTTTTAATTTAAAAATAACGATTGGGTACAATAATATTTGAAATATTAAATGGTATTATGAAATTATGTATGTATTTATAATTATTATATCTGAGGTATGCAAATGAAGAGGTGCAAGTTGCAATACAATCATACAAGGCTCCAGCAGTCCAGCCAATACTATTCCTAAAAGATCTAATTATCAGAAATCTATCAATATTTTAATAATAATATTCTGGTTTTCAAAAAGAACTGAAAATGTTTTGAAATTCTAATATTAGGTATGTATAACAATACTATAATGTTTTGACCATAGATATACGTTAATTTGAAAGTAAAATTTGTTTTAAAATTATTATTGAAAAAATATTATTAAATACTATTTTAAATTAGGTACTAAAATCGTAATATCTGATAAAGAAATGATGATGTATTTAAATACATGATTTTTAAATATAATTGTAGTAACGATAACATTTTTTATTTCTTGCTTTTCCAAGCATTAAATTTATCAATGCGTATTTCTAGAAACTGCCTAGGTTTCTATTTAGTCACCCGTCCATAAGAACACAGTGTATAAGTGTAAAATTATTTCTATTGAATATACTATAGTCATAAGATTATTTAAATACCATATATATTTAAAAAAAAATATTTTTGTATATTTAAATACAATTTAAAATATAAGTACTCTAATCTATGTTTATGTTATTATATGGAGATTTATAATATTTCATTTGTAACATGATATAAAAACAAAACAAAAATCATAAAAAGGAAGTTACGATCCTGTTTATGAACTCGTCGCTCGCGTATCACCATCAACTGTTCCGTCTGTCAAACACGGACAAGTCGCCGTCACGTCGTCGGCGTGTAATATACTATGCAGTAGCACTTAACCCATGCATCTGTGCCATATACCTAACATGATTTATTATATATTGAGTTTTCGATATGGAGATATATTTATAGCTTTATGCTGCTACAAAAAATTAGATAAACGCAATGATAAACTCAGTATTAGCGATCGATATTATAGTGATTGTTTTCTATATATTTTTAATTATAATTTATTATATTTAATCTTTATATTTTAAAAATTTTCGTAAATTGTCAAAATATTAGGCATCGAAACAACTCGTGAATCTCGAGTGTTTGTCGACAATGGGTATATGTATGTAATTGATGCTTCTAGCGTGGTTAGGTACAAAATGATTGTGGAGGTATAGGAAAATAAATATATGTAAAGCACGAATACATAATGTATTTTGATAATGATAATGTTGTAAATAGAGTAAACGAGCATTCGCACGATTCGGAAGCAGCTACAATCGAGGCCGGAATTGATGTCACGAAAATTAAAATGAGATCCGAACAAACCCTATAGAGTCAACCACGACATATACATGTTCGACGACAAGGCTTAACTGTTAGTTCGAAAAACAAAACAATAAATTGTATAATCGACAAATAAAAATAAAAATGGCGTAATGCCAGTAAACATATGAGTACTATACAGGTATATTATTTAAAAACGTATGTGCGACGGCTAAAAGGTCTCACGACGAAACGGTGACACTGAAACGGCCCCGGCGAGTTGTCCTAGACTGCAGTCTGCAGTTCCCCCCCCCCCCCGGTTAAACGTGTCGTCAATCTCGATGCATTCACACCGGTTCTTTTCGTCTAAACGGTCGGTCGGCCCCTTTCCTCCACGTTTGTATTTCAAATCGATAACGTCGTCTTCGTCGCAGAAGAGTTTAATAATGTATTATATAATGTACGGTGGGTACGCATATAATTGAATGGATGTATACGCTTATGGATTGCCGGCATGGCACGACAACGACCTATTTCTATATTTCGTAAACGTGCAATATTCGTAGGTATAATATATGTATTTGCATTCAACGTCGGGTCACGCTAGTATGGTTACGTGTCACGATAAATCATACTCTCTGTGCGTGTGCGTATACGTTAAGAGTTAGACGTGCCCTCTCCTCTTACGTACTATATTTATATAGAAATATAGTATAAATAAAGGTTGCAGTTATAGGAGGACTGATTGGACATCTCTGTCGCGCCAAACGACAACTGTTTCAAATTCCTCTGTCCTCCTTTCGAAAATCGCCGGAAAAAAGTATTCCATCTAGTATCGAATTAGCCTGGGGTAGCATATATGAATGCGTTAGTAATTTCACTACCTAGTAATCATTCTACAAGTCAATATGCATTTTAGGTACTTATAACCACCCAAATGTTTTGAACATAATATAATCTATACATATTAAAATCATCCGGAGTACTGATCATAGAACACTGAAATTTTCAGAGAATATATGCATTTAACGAAATAAATGCACATTGAATAATGTTTTTGAATTTTGACCTTTAATGGGGGGGAGGGGGGAGCTGGTGGTCATTGAGTTTTAGTTTATATTTAACGTCTACCTATATGTGTGTACTACTGATCGTAGAAATTTGAAATTTTCGGAGAATATTTCTGTAATAATATCCACTATGAGAGAATTTTTAAAACGAAAAAATGTGTATGATATTTACATATACAAATTTAATTTTCAATAATGTTTAGAACATGGATAAAATACATAACTGTCATATTTAAATATCTAAACATATTTAAAAAAAATTATTCAATAATTTCACAATGTTTTCAAACGACGTATTTTTAAAATATTTTCTTGAATATGAATAAAATACATATCTAAAATATGTGATTATATAATAACAAATACAGATACATTTTTTTACAATGTTGTACAAAATACAATGTCGCAATACAAATATTAAAATCGTATTATTTTAAATACAAATTTGTATTAAAAATATTTTAGTACATGTCTAAAATATTAAATGTATTATATTTGTTTATAAAATATTGTCAATATTATACCAAAATGTTTTTTTTTTTAGAAATTTGGTTAAAAACATATTCTTACAATACAAATATTCTTATTATTATTATTATTATTATTATTATTGATAATAATATATAATGATATATGATGTAATGCATTATAGGTTTATCATTGTGTTTATTAAAAACAATATGGATATTAATCTGTATACTAAAGGTAGTTTTATTGATATCAACAATTTAAAATTTGAATTCTGAAATATTTTATGCGAGTTTTGTTTTACTGTTTTTTCCATGATTTTTTTCGGTGATTTATTTTACTGACACTTTTTTACTTGCTTCCTATTTACTAGAATTATTTTTGAATTTATTATTATTATTAAATTATGTTCCTAACTATAAGAGATTATAATATTTTAATAACTGAAACAATTATACAGCAATCAAACGCGCTTGAAAAATAACAATGGCACTTGCGTCTATACAATGAAACGTGAGTAAGTTCAGAGAATAGGGTACGAATTTTCTTGTTTTTAAAATAATTTACCTATACATTTTATAGAAAATAAATTAAATGCTTTAATAAGACAAATGATTAACTGAAAATTACAAAAATCGTTTTGTACATTTAATAATATTTATTACATAAATTTACTATCGTTACCTACTTCCAAAAATTGATTATTATTTAGATCTCTAGCATGTGTCAAGAATCTAATAAATATTTTATTATTACCTTATCAACAGTATGAAAATAATAATAACTTTTTAATAAACTATTTTTCATCTCATAATACTATGATGTTACTAAATTATATAAAGCAAATAATACGTTAATTAGGTACGTTAAATTACATTTCAAAAAGCATGTATGTACAACACATATTTATTGATAAAAAAGATTTGCATTAGGTCTTCAAACAAATCATATAACACAAGAGAAACTATGTCCATAACACCTCCTACAAAGGCTTTATACTATTTACGTCAGAATAAACTAAACGGCACACTATAATCACACAGTGTTTATAAATTCATATTGTGCTTAGTAATTAAAGACACATTTCTCGTTTACCTAGCTTAATATCAGGGTATTATTTAATTGACACACCGTTTTTCGAACGGTGAAATATAAAATATTTATGATAGCACATGTATACCAAATCGAATTTTTACACTTATAGTCAAATATAACAAACATGTACATATATTGTACACTACACATCGTCAAAGTGAAATTTATCGAAACAAAATTCTATGCAAATATATCAGTCATACGAGTTCGTTGTATGATTTATGGATACATTATAATTTATATGTAGGTATATCTTTCACTTACTCAGACTAAAAATATTTGGTTCGTTTTGATTGGAATTAAACTTCACAAAAACAGTGATGATATGTTGAAATCTATCTAAATAATTTCTATTTGTTTTTATATTTTCTTAAATTCTTATTGTTATTTTAAATTCAATTTCAAGTGATATTCAGGATGATAAATCACGTCTGGGGCAGTGATTACGAATCTAAGCAAAATGCATTTATCTATCTAGAAAATTTCTTCTGATTTTTTTTACCATTTTTAAACTATTGAAAAAATTCATAAATCACATTTTTAGAATACCATTTATGTTAAAATGTTAAAGTTATAATTGAAAATTATATAACGCTACTTATAGGAAATATATTAACAGCAAAAAAAAAAAAAAAAAAAAATACCTATAATAATACAAATTATATTTGAAATATATCGATGATAAGTGTGATATAAGAATGTTAACGGACACTTTTATGACTACAATAGTGGATGTTTGTAATTGGTACTATGGTGGACAAATTATTCAATATTAATGACAATAATATAACAGATAACATAATTATGCATTGTTTTATCGTCTAATATAAAGATTTAAAAAAAATCACAATAGCTTAATTAAGTAATTATAACTTAAACCGATATTAAATGTAAGCATATTCGTAATATGTTCAAAATTATACTCTTAGCATTTATTTTATTTTGTTTTATAGAATTTAAATTTAAATTTATCTAATCATTGAATAGTATTCAGTGAACATTATTCTTCATTTTCTATTTAATTTTCAATGTGTATAACCAATTTTTAATGTGTGCATACTTTCAGAACTAAACTTATACCTATGACTTATATTTTCAACCCGAAAGTCAAGTAATCAACATTTATACTAGGATTTCCAAGTCGCAATTTTCGTAATTTTCTTATTATCCATTGTACCAGACAGTAGGTATATAAAAATTAAATTAGTCTATATTATCCGTTCACATGAAACATGAAGTGCATTTCAATGTACACGTCGTAATATCAAAATTATGGACTTACTTAGCCAATGACACTGTATTCGATTTAGATTTAATAATTTGCTAATGATTGTTAAGTTTATAGAACGTTTAAACTTGAATAATTCGCATATAAGCTGGTGATTTCAAAACTTTTTTTTATCTAATGAAAACATTATATATGTAGGTATCTGCAGAACCTAGATATAATGGCCAATAATACGTTTTATTTCAAATATTTAAGTATCTGTCAATAGTATACAAAACTAGTACAATATTTTAAGTACTGGACATTGCTGCTTAACAGTTTGTTGAATAGTTATAGATTCTGTGTATAGGAAAAAATGTATGGGTATGTATATGGTATGTATTAAAAATGCACAATGATAAGAAATACATATGTTACTTAGTGGTATCAATCATTTCTCTAATTGATTTTATAAATTAATAACATATTGGTAGTAGAATTATTATTATCAGTTCGTTAACACAAAGAAAAGTTACTTGTAGAAGAATAAATACAATGAAAAATATAGTTGATAGAGATAACCATTTTGTCAGTAAATTAATTTATATAATATGTAAACATTAGGTCAATATTGACCCAACGTTCAAAAAACTACCTTTTATAATGGTCACATTTTATAAAATATGTTTTGAGTGTGAGGGAAATTACAAAATAACAAAAAAATAATTGTCATAGTTAACTATTTTTTAATTAAAAAAAAAAATTCATAATTTGTTACCTAACTATGCTTTACTCTCAAGTTTATGATTATATTAATAATGTTAATGGACCAATAGAACAACGAATCAATTTACAAAACCTGTAGGTATCTAAACGTTATTTTGTTTTAAGTTTGTCACGATCAAAATGTATCGTTTACTACGTATATAAATTTCACACTGATCATAATGCACACTATTTTTTTTTATCACCCGTGATAATTTGGTAATGAAATAATAATTTTATAATAAAAAATTAAGTTTAAAAATGATAGCACTGCGACGTTCGGTACTTTTATATACGAATCATCTAGACTAAAATATACAATAATATACAGGTAATACACTTTTAGTTTTAAATTTAATTTCCCACGGGTACAGGCACTGGCGTACGATCAGGAGGCTTCCACGTTATACAGTTTGAGAGCCAATGTTATTATATGTAGGTAATTGTAATGCCAATCATTTGGCTACTCTGTATTATTAATTTTACATATAAAATGTTGATATTAGTCTCCTAGGTGATCTCTCGTGGCATGCACGCCGAGTCGACGGTACTCGTTTATAAACTATTCATAAACGCCGTATATTTACCGCCGAGTACATAATAAGTGTATTTGCTTTTATACAATATATTAAAACTGCGCGTTATTATAGAGAATGATAAAACGGCGGAGCCGTTCAATACATGGACCAAAAACAAATACAATAGTAAACCGCTCGACCTATGCAATGGCAGGGAAAAAAGAGAAAAAGGAATAAGCTCTTTCGATGTAAATGGAGAGATATTTGTTATTATTTTTTTTTCCCATTCAGCTATACGTAGAAAGAAAACACGGGGGACCAACCTGACGTTGGGCGTATGAATATTTAAAAACATTTATGGTGCGTCCCCTCAGTAACCCTTTACGACAGAGTTACCCTTCCATAACAATCCTTCCCCCGCACTGATTCAGTTTATATTTGTATGTACATTTGAACATATATAAATACGTAATGTTTGGAATCAATTTTCATTCGCTTATAACCTAATTGCTCTAATGTTCTTTAGTAAAAATCAATGCAATCAAATTATGAGATATTTAATTATACTCCACGAACTTATGAAAAGTACTAACTGGCATTCGTGGTGGAGTCCTATTGTCGACGAAGATTTTGGTAGTTATTAGTATAAAAATAGAAACAAAGAAAAAATGAACCGAAGCAATAACTATAAATTGATTATTTGTGTGTTAAATTTTAAAGTAAATAGTATAATATGTATACCAAATATTTTAACCACAGTTCAATGACTAAGAAGTTAACTTAAAATGTGAAAAGGTATATTAAGATAATCTAATTTTTAGTTTTATTTAATATATAGTATAATATAGTGATTTTAAATGTAATACAAAATATAATTTTTCATAAAATATGTATATTCCTATTTATTCAATTTATGATACAATATAAATTATAAAAATATGTAATAAACACATAGAAAAGTCTGGGCGTACTTGGAAAATTTAAAAAGAACAACAAATTATGTCGAACAATGTTTACAGTACAATTAAATATTATTCAAATAGTATTAATTACCCTTATTTAATAGTAAAAACAACTATTAGGATCGTTTTAACTAAAAATTATTGAGATAAAATTTTGCCAGTGATAAGAAGTTATTAAAAAAAAAAATTAAAACAAGGTTATCATATTTAAATAGTCGTTAATATGAACAAATATTCTATAATCTTGATAATCTTTAATTAACGCAAATATTGTTACATTAAAAAATAATTTGTATATCACATTGTCACTTTTAGTCAGTCATGTACTAATATAAAGCTACATAACTAGTTAAATATTAAAACTACTACTCCTATCTACAGTTCAAGCTAATATTATCCTAATTAGTTGCATTTGATTGTTCAACTATTATGTTATAAGAAATATTTTTATAGTATAATCATATAAATAGTAATAAATTTATTGAAATTAAAATATTCGGAAAATAATGATCGTATGTGGTTATAACTTATATATTATCACTGGTTATTAAATGTATATCGTAAAGGTGATATCGTGATGAAATCTAGGTAAAGCAAACAAATATTTGAAAAAATTCATTGATTGTCATAAAACTGAAATCACATTTTACTACGATAAAAATAAAAATAGTCAATATTATATAATTGAGTTTTTTGTTCAGTATAACTGTGCATTTCCAATAATGATATAAATTAAACAAATAATTGATGAAATTTATAACTAAAATATATTAACATTTTAAAAATGCAAACTATGATTGCGCTTTATTTTTTATATCAAGGAGCATATAGTTAGGAACATGATAATATTGAATATGAATATACGATAAATTAAATTCATTATTATCCTCCTTTGGTCATACTCATGTAAGCAACGAGAATAGTTTGTACAATTATCGAGACCATTAAAGTACACCGTCTTGCAACAAACGTAGTTTTTACAATTGGAAAGTTTCGTTTAATTATATACGAGTATATATATTTCTTTTTGCTTCTTTATAGGGCTTATTTTGTTAATTTATACAAAAAAAAAAAAAAAGGTAAAATATACTGATAGTGATATAATATAATTATTAATATACTATCTAGAATACAACAAAATATTTCAATAATAATTATTTTTTTGGTTTTATATCTATTTATTTATTCATCTATTTGTTTGTTTTATAAATGGTCCATGTGGAATATTTACTTTAGGTACTTAATTATTTCTAGTTGGTTTTCTAGCATGTGCATATCGATTATTAAATAACACATGTCCATTAACTATTTTCCCTACGATTGAAATACATAATAATAATAATAATAATATAATGAAATATTATATAATAATATAATGAAATATTATATAATATTATAGAAACAATACAAACTAATTATTTAAAAAAAATAATAAAGTTAACTGAAAAAACAATGGAAAAAAAATTAAAGAGGAACTTTTGAAAAAATCATTGACAAAAATAATGGTATACATTATTCAAGATGGTTAGATAATTCTATAATAACAGTAACTTTATCTTATATAAGGTATAGGAACTAGTGGAAAAAATTAGACCTAAACCAGTCAAATGGTTTACCAGAAAAAAAAAAGCTTTCCAAATTTAACGTTCCCATAGTTTTGGTCAGTATAATCAGTTTACAAGAGGAACCGATTTGATGAATGAAAATGTAAATCGTTATAGAATTGGATTGCGAGGAAATAGTGGTGGTGGTGTTTTTTCCCATGGCTTATAGATGGATCCATACAAAACGCTTGGATCGTTCACAAAAAATCATGTGGAATATTGTCGCAGATAAAATTTAGACGTGATATTGTACAAATGTATTTGATTACATATTAGAATTTATATAATAGAAATTTACCAAAACGGCCAGACCTTCAACTACAATTCCTTATGAAGCCCGATATGATCGTGTAGTACAAGTTCGTTTCACGTCCTGTTGGACGACTTGACTACCTATTATTATAACTTCGGTGGGAGAAGGTCTCGGAAATAGATTAAGGGTACAACGAAATAAATTAATTGTATTTTCGAGTTAAGTGCGAGAAACATTTATTTAACACGCTCAAAAGAGCAAAATACAATATAATAAAAAACAAATTAAACACTAGAAATGAGAAGAAGGGGAAAAGGCGGATGTATATCCATGCCGTATGAGACCAGTGGAACGTTCGGAACGTGTTGTTCGTGCGGTGGTCGTAGGTGAAGAGAACGAAAAGGACCAGCAGTGTCGCCGAGTCGCTTCGTTCGGAGGTACGCATCGTACGGAGGGGATGAGATCATGGAAGGGCAAAGAACATCATTCAAATCACAATACAATAAATAAATAATTACATAAACACAAAAATGGTAACTCTGTTTGCTGCTGTACAAGCCGTATCACCACAATGGTAAAGATCATCTGATAATATTAGTCCCAAATGGAATGAGAAGGTATGCAGGGCAATTTTATACGTTCAAAGGACACACTCAATGCAAAGAGTTTAATGTTGGCCTTTGTACAGATTGTTTTGCAATGTTACATACTATATAGTATCTCGGGTAACAATTCCCATTGTATAATATTAATGAGTATTGGTTTTTGATTTAAAATTAATATTGAGTAATTAGTCGACTAATTAATATTCAAACAAAAATATTTAATATACAATCATTATTCTATGATTATTATTATTAAGAAGCAATTATTTAAATTAAAATTAAAAATTAATAATTAATAAATATTTATTATTTAATATTATATAATATTGTTAAATTAAATATGTTAGTATTTATATATGTTTAGTATTATACGAGTATAGTACCTACCTTTATATTATATTTATAGTACCTAATAAATATATATACTTATATAGGTACGAAATGAATTACTTTTAGTTTTTACTTAGCAGTATACTCAAGAATATTTTTACTACTTAATTAATGTTTTCTACGACCATTCGTTTGGACTAGGCATTGATTGATCTCCCTTCCCTTTCCTCTTACAGGTTGAATTTCAAGAAATTCTTTCTGTGCGTGTAACTGTGTCATTAAAAGAATATTTTTTGAAAATTTCTACTGTTTACAACAAGTAGGTTGTTTATTGATTAGGCATTGAATAATAACTTACTTCCTCTCCCTTTTTCCCCTTATAGGTCAAATTTCAAAAAATATTTTCTTAGTGGTATTCGATGTCAGGAATATTCCGGTTGTATTTGTCGTTAATCCTATATTGGATTTTTTCCCGTTTAGATTGATCAAATATTTTATTTACTATGTACAATATTTACAACCCTGGGGTTTCCACTAAAAAGTAATCCCCGATAGTTAGACTGATAAGTATTGTATAAGGTTGTTTGAAGACAAATATCCCGCGTTCATGTCAGGTCTAATCGGAAATTTTTGCACAAAAATTATCGTGTATTATATTGTGGTTTTTAACATTTATTTATTATTTAATGTTTATTAAATATTAATTAATAAATGTTGAGTAAATATATCATTTTGGTTCATTCAATATTTATCTAATGTTTAGTATACCCTAAATCAATAAATAATATTGAATATATATATATATATTTTTTTTTTTTAAACATTTAAAAACATATTTACTCAACATAAGTTAAATAATAATTTGTTACTTGGGATGTAATATATTATTATGCATTGTAAATATAAAATATTAATTATTAAAAAGAAATGTATTTATAAAACGTATAATAGACAAATAGACAAGAAATAAAAAAAAAAATATTTTTTTAAAAATGTATATTTTTGGATACCTATATCTATATTTCAGGTAATAGCCTAGTATACCCAATAGTTATACTCTAAATTTCAGAAATTGTATTTTCGAAAATTTTAAAAACAAATTAATTTTATTCGTTTGTAGTATAAAAATACTAAAGTTAAACTAAAATAATTCTCGGTATTTGAATTCAATTTGGGTGTACTATGGGATTATTAGTAAAAGAAAAAAATATATTCTTAGAATAATTAAATGATTATACATTTAGCTTTAAAAATCGTGACTTTTATGAGAATATTTCATTTGATAATTAATACGAGATAAAATATATAAAAGCCGTACACTAAAAAGAAAACCATAATTATTATTTTATAATTTATGCTCCCTTTTCTTCATTATTAATTCATGATTTTGTGTAATACATTTGATTAAACTAATCGGACAGAGAGGATAGAAAGGGAAGAGAGTTTTTGTACGCATTTAATCGAAATTTAATCAGTCAGGCAGATAAATGTACACAAACATTAAGTCTACAAAAATTGTCTTTCATAATTAACCACGAAATCACTAAACACGTATAATTTTTAATCAGCTATCTTAAAGTAGAGTTTTTGACGTTAATAAGATTTTGAGATTTTGAGAAACACATATTCATATTAGTTTCATAAAAACAATAAATAAACAATCTATGAAAGTGCAATAGTTGATGTATAGCGATTAATTAATATTGTGTAATAAATCACAAATAATAATTACATAAAAACATATAAATACTTTAGAATCAAGGAAAAAAAAAACTAATATTACTAGAATTATCTGAATTATAAAGTATTAAAAAAATCCGTTTCATAAAACGTAATTTTTTACTTGAAAATAATAAGTACTATGATAAACCTCGAAAATATTATGAAAAATTCCATTAAAGTACATGAATATATTTATAAGTAAATTTATTTTATTACGAATATTAAAATAAAAAGAAAAGTTTTCCTTGTAAATTATAAATAATAATTCAGATTAATTTATTAAATTAAAAAAAAAATTTCTAAAATTTTTAGTTTATTCTTAGTATCTTTATTATTATTATTATTATTATTATTAATACAGTCATATACTTATTGGTTTTAAATTATAACACGTAGTAAAAATTTATTTAATTTCAATCGGATAAAATTGCCATATACTTACAAGTTATAACATACTATACAAATTTTTATTAAAAATATTTACGAATATATTTTTAAATTAAAATTACATAACGGATAGATTATCTTTATTATATGCATAGAGATTAAAATATGTTCAATTATTAAGTTCATTAAATTTAAATTGCACTGAGCGTTTTAGCTTTATTCATATCACACAAAATTAAGTTAAAATACATAGTAACAAATCCACGTCGGTTAATCTGAAATAAAATAATTATATACAAAATATTTCTTTTAGAATTTATCACTGTTTCAAATAATTAAATGTATGCTTTTATACATCCGCTCAAAAAATACGTTTATTAAAATTCTAAAATTACTTATAATATATTTTTTGATTATACAACTTTTAAAAATAAAGGGTTCTGAATAACAATTAACTACTAGTCATGTAACTAAATATTATGTTAATACTTTGTTTAATGTAAATTAACATTCTAACACATTATTTTTAGTTAAGTAAGTATTTTTATTGATAATATACAATATTTTTTAAAAAATTTTTATAAACAAATAATATTGTAGTTTGTAAGGATAGTTTGATCATCCTACCTACTTAACTATATGAGTAACAATACTGATTAGAATCGCATTATGTATAAAATGTGTTTTATGTAATTTTTCAGATTAGAGTTTTAAGTAAATTATTGTTCGAAACATAAAAATGAGATCAGTAAATATACTTCTAGTATTTTTAATCCATTTTTTCTATACAATTAAACAATCCATATAATCAATATAATAATATATACAATAATCCATATAATTATAAGGTGAAAATTAACTCAAATTAATCATCCTGTGTAGATACTATTATTTTCTTCGGAGCTTCAAACTGAATTACATACGATCTCCTTTTTTTTTTAGGGATATAGTGACAATATTAATATATAGTACCTATGATAATATTATTATTTCGATATAAATAAAAGAATCATATTTGTACACTATTACTATTTGAGAGTACAATTCTCTCATCTTCAGTCATCCCTGTTTATTATTAATAGTGGATCATTTGTATGTAGTGTTTGATGGATGAATATTGATTTTATTTTAGTATTATATTTATTGTTCTACAGTTAAGTGTTTCTTTCTGTTAAATATTATAAATATTACACATATTAAAATATTTTATATAGTGTTAGAATATTATCGTATGGATTTTTTACAGACGTTTACGGTCTGTATTCATATCATGAAGTTAAATTCTTAATTTTAGACACGAAAAATATTTAACATTTCAAAATTTATTTTGAAATATATACTAAAGTACGACATTAATATGATTAAAGTTAACGTCCTTCCTACGTATCACAAATTACATAAAAAACATTTTAATAGCTTATCAATTAATTTCATTTTCTTCTTTTTAAGATAATTCAATCTATACGAATTTGTGTTTTCATAATAAAGTTATTTTAGATTTTCAGTGTACTTACTAAAAAAAGGATATGTAAGCTTTGCTTATTATGTTTGTTTTATTTGAAAATCCACACATAGAAACGATGATAATATTTGACGAAATGGAAACTGATGGGATATTGTGATTGAAATTTCTAGTTTTTAGGATGGTTATTTTAGTAATATAGCCAAAGATTTTGAGAAATACGGTTAAAACATTTAAATGTATTATTTTCTTTAATCAACCTAAAAATTGGTAGTTTTAATCAATATTTTAATATTCTCATCATTGTATATACAATAAAATGTATAGTAGTATTATTTGTCAACAAAAAACTGTGGTAAAATGTGCGATATTTTATTATGAAAAACTGTGTCAAAACTAAATATAAATTATTATTTTTATGATAGTTAACAACAAGAGTTAACTATCATAAAAATGATCGAATTTAAAAGAACATAACATTTATAAAGTATCTATATAATAATTACATTTTAAAATATTTGAAATTCTATTTAATACATACTTCAAAAGGAATACTAAATCAACAATAAAGTTCATTCAATTTAGTTTATAAATAGTCAAATATTCAGCTATTATTTTACATAAAAACCATAAACAATCTACCAAAATACGTATATAGCAAAATACAAGTAATTAATAATTCCAAATTTTTACATTTTTTGAAATGTAAAAAAATAGTAATTGCCTCATAAAAGTTAATAAACTTGCGATAAAGTTATTGATATGAATAAGCATTTATATTATATATTCGGAGTGAAGCTAGAAATAAAATGTTATTACTGTTATTATAATGTTAGTAAATATACATTTTAACAGAAAACTTGATCATATTATCTGATGTGTACCCATTTTCGGTAGAAAATTGTATGTAGGAGATTGTATGTGTACGTAATTTTTCGATTTTGCCATTAATTGCGTTAGAAAAATCTACGAATAAATGTTTTAAAATTAATATTTCCTAGTAGTTTCAAAAATAATTTATCTATAAACTTAATATTTTCTGAGTGTATATATATATAATTATTGTAATATTATTTTATTTAAACAAAAAATAACACCAATTTTTTTCTAAAAATAATGTCTTCAATATTTTTATGCCAATTGTTTTATGAACAAAATTATTAGAGTATAAATATTTTTATTTTATTTTTTAAATATAAAATTAAATAAATTATATTTCTAATTTTGTCAAAATAAGTTTATATTTTTACATATATAATAATAAAATATAAGTGGAATAATGGAGCTTACATTGCATAACTGTTATCCATATTTTATTATTTGGGAAATCGTTATTATTATAGTTACATAATTAGTATATTAGGTACTTGACCAAAGTAATAAAATTCCCTCATACGTTATATACTCGTACATTTTTTGAAAAAACATATGGGCTTTATTTTCCAAACACATCTGATATGTCCTCTCAATTACTATTTTTGAAATAAAACCGTTAAACGGTTTATATACACCAAACTTTTTTTCGGGACCAGACCACTTTACTTGAAAAAAACTTCTTTCGTCTGTTATTCTATTCCATACTTATTTTGGATGGGATTTACTCGACATCCCCCTAATTGGTTACTTTTTCGCACTACACCGATCGAAACATTCAAAAGTTATCTTCCTAAATTTATCTATATATGTACTTAACTTTGACTCTAATATATCCATTCTCTTTTTCTCCCTCATTGATACATTTTTCGATACTATATTATGTACTTTGGTAAGGTTATTTTATTTATATTTATAGATTTTTTTTCATTGTAAACATTTTGTACATTTCAGTTCATAGTCTTGTAGTTTTTTGTACAACAAAGCTTCTTATTATAAGTACAAAAGTACTTCTAACTATATACGCTATTATAGATGTATTTTTAACAACATAGATATTTTAGTGAATATTTAAAAACCAATGGTCCAGAAAAAATATATGAACATAATTATATGATAATACTATAATAATAATATATATTTGAAATATATCCTACGTTCAGATAAAACTAGATTATCTGATATATACATTTGTCAATTTCAATCATACTAAATTTATCGTAAACAATTTTGCATATTATATGAAATGATTAACTGTAGTACAAGTAAAATATGCTTATTTTACAATATTTATTCTACCGATATTATTTTTAGATACATATTTCGTTATAATAACTAATGCAAAGAGAAATAATCGTTTATTAAAAAATAAAAATTCTCAGCGAACTAACTGTAAGACAGGTTGCGTTACAACGTAGCATATTGTTCATTATTTAGTTTATTGAATATATGTATAATCTTAAAAGTAGTAATAACATTTAATTGTAGTAATAATTAATACATCAATATGTGCAAATAATTAAAATAGTAATCCATAAAATAAATTGGTAATATTCTAAACAAAGAAGAAAAAGAAACATATGGAAATAGATGTAAAATATGAATAATTTTAGAAGAATTCAATATAATAACATTAAATATAAAGTATATACTTAATACATAAATTTTTATAGTGCGATCTTACGCATAATAATGGTATTAGAATATTTACAACGAATCCTTTTTTACCTCGAAATTAATTTTTATGAGATTCATAGTTCTCAAACCATGATCCTTGAAAAATTTTATGAGAAACTCAGAAGCAGTATTTCTTTCCCCGAACTATTCTATCACTTTTCATTCGTTGATGCTGTATTTATACTGAAAATAAGGCACTGTTGGTAAATAAATGTTACTTTTTTTCTTGTTTACCATAATGTCCCGATTGTTCTCATTGGTATCTCAACGTATAGTGTGATCAATAAATATTCCGGAGTCTTCACGGCAATCTATGGCCACAATATCTAACAGTCTATTTCAGGGATTTTATCCATACACAGTCTCTTTACAGTGTACTTCTTCAAAAACTTCTAGTCCTTTATTTCTAAATAAGTTAAATACTTGTGCTCTTACCTTATGGTGTGCAGAGTTACTCAAGCCTTTTGTTTTTGGGTACGAACCACAAATATGAGGAAGTTATATTTAATATAACTTATTATACTCTTATATTTGTCTTTTACTGCAGAAGGGATATCTGTAATGATGACTCCCTTGATTGCGGCATCTCGTTGCGCGGTTAGACATTGTGTTTATAGACATATTTATTGAAATAGTCTATTCACTACTAATAATACCAAGTTTGATTGATATCCAACTATTCGTTTTTGTAACATTTCTTTACCATTTAACCATTAGTCTGCGTTGAAAAAATTCTGACAATTTAATGTATTAACTGATTCTTAACTTAGAATGTATATATATATTTATATGCATACGTATTAGTAAGAATTATATATTTAATGCTTTATATATTATTATGCATACAATACAGTCTACCTAATATCTATCAAATATTTTTATTTTCTTTAGAATAAGATAATATTTGACCTGATACATCCAATATTTATATTTGGAATAATAATTTTAAGCTTGAAATAATCCAGATCAGCTCAAATCACAGTTTTAAGTTATATTTTTACAATAATATACTCGAAAAACGTTGAAGTACTCTCGGAATAAAAGACAGTTATGTAATCCACATTCTTCTCGGAAAAATGTATTGATGTGAACTTGTCACGAAGATAATAATAGAAAAAAATTGTTTTTATTATGACGTTAAATTGTCTATTAAAATGTTTATCTTAAATATTAATATTATCTTACACTAGATAAAGTGGGTAGCATTTAGGTTAGGTTTAATTTAATTTAAATTTTAAAATATTCTTAAAATGCCTATTTATATATATAAAAAATGAAATTTCATCGCTATAATTATGAGTTGTTAAGTTAAATGGAGAATGTAGCATTTTATAGATGACCGTATAATTTTAGTATACGAGATACTAAAATATGACATTCTCGGATTTTTATGGTCTAAAGTAATGATAATAACATGGAATATAATATCATTATGAGGACAATTTTAGTGAGTATACGGATACAATATTGTGTATAATAATAAAAATGTTGTATAATAAAATCTTTTGGTACCAAATGAGCGTTAATTGTTTATTTAACACTTTAACGACTGTCTTTGTTATCAGAAAATATTATCGACATTTTTTAAAATCCATTCCGGATTTATAAATGAATTGAATATATATATAAGTATTTATGGTAATCTTAATTCCTTTGGATTTCTATCTGCTTTTCTTTAATTGTATCCCATCGTATAACGATACAAAAATACATTATACTTATAGGATAAAAATTAAACTGTATTTATTGTGAAAAAATGTTTTTAATTCTATCAAGGAAGCTCACGAATTTCAAACGCTGTGTCACGTTGGAAAATCGGAAATTAAGTGTACAGCAAGCAACTTGTTACCGCGATCATGATTAACGATGGGCTATACCATAGAGCAAAATATAGCAGGATGTGTTATGGTCACATAATTAGTACCTTAGATGGTAGTTTCATATAATGATTTTTGTAACATCATTGTGACGGTATTAAATATGAACAATATATTTTTTCCATCACGAGATTTTCGTATTTTCCGATAGTATCGTACATATACCTCGATCAATATTGTAATCTCGACGAAATATTATATTTCTATCGTGTATGCCGGAGTGAAAAATTTAACTTTTCGCTATATTTTCTGTAGCTCGTCTGACCCGGGACTATCAAGAGGCCAGGGGATGGATTTATTATTATGTCTGTTCGGCAATATTAAACGATCAAGTCAGCGAGACGTCACGTTCCGGCTATCGAACAAGCACGCGAATAAAGAGGGTCTGCCACCACGGACGCAATATAGCTATATAACGGATATAATGGTCAGTCTACCGAGGCAGGGCTTAGGTATAACCGTATAAACCATGAGACGGCCGTATAATGACCCTAAACGGAGTATGACGGGGTAGGGTAGGCATTTACTATCGCCGTCGATAACACACTGGCAAATATAATATACACCTTATACGTGTACGATTCAGGGTTAAAAATTTCTGTTAAGACGAGAAATATAATAATAAGAAACATAACGGCTATGAGCAGCTACAGGAATATTTCGCACCAAAAACACGTTCGAAACTCATTGTTACGTTGTTTGTGCGGCGAACGAAATACGTATTTATGCCAGATTTTGAAGTAGATATACAGTATCAGTGTATACACATACGTTCAATATGAACTTCACTAACTTGTTCAAGGAAGAAAATAATATTTACACGTAAAATATTGGGATAACGTGTATTCCACGGTCCAAATAATATTACAATTAGACGTTTCGTACACATCGTCGAAGTGATATAATATATATTTTTTTTTGTTTAGCGTTTACCGAAACGAAATTCAGAACTTTTGCTGCTTCTGTTAAAAATACTCAACGATTTCTATTGTCTACTTCTTCCAAACTTACTGTTCCATCTATTCGACTTAAATATTTTTTTTACTCGCTCCAGTCAGTGTTGTCGTGATCATTCTCCGGAACGTGTCCTATTTGATTTAGAAACTAGTATAGGTACTAGTTTTAATGAACATTCCTTAGATCACCATATACGCCTTTTTCGTTCTTGTCTTTTAGTAATAAGGAATTTTTGGATATTTGATTCATTGAAGATTCTCTCAATACCTGCATTTATTCGCTTTTCATAATTCCCTGGTTTCATATTATTAATTATCGATCCAAATATTTTTCTAAGACTGTTCTCTTCAAAAGTTAATAACTTTGTATCCTTTAAAGGGATAATTTTTATTATTATACACAATATTGTATCCGTATACTCACTAAAATTGTCCTCATAATGATATTATATTCCATGTTATTATCATTACTTTAGTCCATAAAAATCCGAGAATGTCATATGCATATACCAAATGAAGACCACCGAGTATATTAGCAAATAATCGTGAAAAATTAGAGTGATCATTTTTTAATAACACGAGGACGTTGTAAACAAAGAAGTTCATTTTTTGTCTTATGTGTATGGAAATAGTTTATTATTGCTTATCAGTATTAAAATGCTCGATCGTAATCAATTTTACGTATCTATAAATATGGATGAAATAAGAATATGTTCAAGAAACACGAACGTCCGCATGACTTTCAAAAATAATTAACTAGTAAAAAAAGAATGAAATACGTTAACAAAAAGCTTCTTAATTAAAAATTTGAAACGTTAAATAAAGTGAGTTATTAGTTAATAATTGATTTAAGTTCAATGGCGAATAAATTAAATTTCTTACACTGTATGTCTATTGTAGGGTTAATAAAAAAGTCCCTATTAAATATTTGAAATAAAATTATGGAAAAAAACAATATAAGTACGGAGATTATTACATATTCTTCTTCTACTTCAGACAATTTCCATAAACTATTCATTCAGGTCTATTAGTTCTAAAGAAAAACCCTTCCCTTCCTTGTCTTCTTTGTCGAGCGTTAGTTTATTTAAATTGTCTATCATAATTTTTTTCGAATAAGATTTGGATTTATGAATCCATCTTTACTACGGTCTTTCTATGAATCTCTTTTCTTGCGGTATCCAATAAACTATTTCAACATTTGATATTATATATTCAAATACCAAAAAAGTATATTGTTTCAGATCAATATATATATGCTCAGTATTACATATTACGCAACAATATAAATCAACATAAAAAAGTTGTTTTAAAAATCTGAATGAGATAACAATAATTATTTCAAAATATTGACAATATACACTTTGAAGATTAATGCAATAAAGAGTTTAAAATATACATATATATATGTATATATAGGCATGACACTATATTATACTATGGGATCAAAATTTAAAATGTAATTGTGATTGCGATAATATGACTGTAATCGATGAGGAGAAACATTTTATAATGGTATTTAGAAG
This sequence comes from Pemphigus obesinymphae, assembly GCA_025469235.1. Classification (NCBI taxonomy): domain Eukaryota; kingdom Metazoa; phylum Arthropoda; class Insecta; order Hemiptera; family Aphididae; genus Pemphigus; species Pemphigus obesinymphae. The sequence continues at coordinate 65,829 of JAIPRL010001975.1, forward strand.
GGAAAAATATGTACAACAACAGTTATTACTGATAAAACCTTATCTATATATACAGCTGTTGGCTGTTCAGATGGTTATTTTAATGAACTCGTATTCACAGGGTTGTGTATGTCATGTCCTAATGATTTGTTTGCTCTACGAGAGACTTCCACTAGGTCATCATTAAAATATATGTTTGCATGCATACAATGTCCTTATATGTCTCTCACAAAGTTTAAATATGTGTTTATATTATATTCAACAAGGTATGTCATTATAAAACCAATAAAATTAAATGTATTCATACTGTTTACTATAGAGAATTATAATAGTAAGTATATAGAGAAATAAAATCCATATCTATGCATTAGATTGATTTCAACAAAAAAGATTGTATTAACATTATATATATATATGATATATTTTAGATACAATGAAGTGTCTAAAATGATAAAGTTCTCGGCTACTCGAAAAAAATATTTAAAATAAAAATTGCTCAATTACAATTTGAAAAAAATAACGAACAAAGGGGTCTTCCAAAAAAATTAGTATACGAACCTTATTGCATAAGATGATATTATTGATATTATGCTTGATATTTATACCTTATTGAATAATGATCAAAAAATGAACACTCTAATTTTTCACGATTATTTGCTAATATACTCGGTCGTCTTCATTTGGTATATGCATATGACAATGGTGATTAGTCTATCCCATAATTTTCATTTATTTATTATTTTGTTTTTATTTGAAAAAATACATTACATACGAGATACATTCAAAATATTTATAAATAATAAAAATTATATCGATACACGTATAATATAATCAGTGCTATAATGTAAAATTAATAATATAACTCGCAGGTCGGATAATATAATACTATATAACCTTAGTTGTCAAATGTTTAGAAAATGTGAGTCTAGTAAAAAAAGATATGTTTTTGACCGTTTAAATAAATCGTATTCAAATGACTGCTTTTATTTACAGTTCATAAATAATTCATTCCTACTATTGTACAATATAAACGATGCACTCTTACAACACTTCGACCTCGAATACATTTTTTTCATTCTATAAATCGGAAAATTTTGTTTTTGTTAACGTCTTGTGCCATACGTCTTGTAATGTTAACTAAATTCAACAGATTGACAATTATTTATTATAAAAATGTTATAATGTAAAATATGTCTTATCGCTGTAAAAATGGTAATAAACACACAGACCACTAAACTAAATTAACTGTCTTGAATCAAAAATCCTAAGACGACAACGGAGAATCTTGTGAAAGAATTAATAATGAAGCATTGCATGGCGGTTTGGTTGAAAATATTACCACAGATAACCGATACATGTCTAGATAAAAACATCTGTTATTACATATTGTTTCAGTATTTTTTAACTGAAAATGATGACGGTATAGTTTATTATGATAATTATAGGTTTTTGGTAACATAAAACTTGTTAGGCAGTAACATAACGGACGTTAATCATTACTATAATAAGACTTCAATTTGGACATTTTTCTTCAACAAATAAATTCATAGTATACATCAATAAAATTTACTTATGATAAAGAAACGGATGGAATATCGCCTTTTTTAGATCTTCTGATTAAAAGAATAGATATCAATTTAAAATTTGAAATCTATAGAAAAAAACTCATACATATAAATACATTCAGATGAATTCGAATCATAGTTGGCAACACAAAATGGTGGCATGGAATAGTATGATATGTAGATTAATAAATATTCTAATGGACAAAATTGCATTTGACAAAGAATTAAATTTTATAATAAAAATAGCAATATTATAATATTATAAATATATAAATATATAAATAGCATTATTATATTATACATAAAATATGACATGATTCTAAGATTAGTTAAAAACATAAATGAACAAAACAAATAAATTAACTGAGTAATTTAAAAAGTAAAATCGACACAGATATTAAAAAAAGAGAAAATCTAATATTCGTCCCAAAATTATCAAAAAAAATAACAAAAGTCTTTAAAGATATACCTAACGTAGAAATTGTATCATCAAAAAATGACAATTTAAAAAGTTTTATTGGTAGTACAAAAGACAAATTACAAGAAAATCAGAAATCAGGTATTTAGAGTATTCAATGTATGGATTGAAATAAATATTATGTAGGACAAACTAAAAGAAATATAGGTATCAGATTCAAAGAACGTTTAAGAAATATTAAAAATCAAGAAGACGAAAAATCTCTTCTAGCAGAACATGTATTAGGAGCAAATCGCAATATGAACTCAATAAAATTATTACAACAAGTAAATTACAGTCAAGAATTAAATGTTAAGGAAGCTATAGAAATATCAAAAAATAAAAATAATTTATTAAGTTGGAATTTAAATCCATTAAAAAATAATTTGTTAAAACTTTTAATATAATATAATATTGTAAATGGTATCGCAAAACGCATTCATTTAATGATTCTTCGATCAATAACTCGTCATTTGAAGGCGGGAAGCGGTATGTAACCGGTTTATTTAATAATATATAAGGACCGTCGGCTGCTGTTAGACGGTCAGTCGTTATAGTGTACTGAAGATGGTAACATAGAAATGCGTATTTACAAAATGCGTATTTACCAAATAAAAATAAATATTTTTTGTGGAATTGAGTTATTATTTTATTATTATTATTATAACATGGTTTCTTTTTTGAGTAATGTTATGGTAAATATGTTATGTACTTTTTTTATTTTCTAACGAAATACTTTCGTTATTTACATATAACTTTGTAAAATAACGTGTTAAATATTTATAAATAAATAATATAATATATTCATCTAAAACTTACGATGCCATATACATGAAAAGCAGATATTTTAACGATTGTATGATTTTATAATAGGTATTAGTAGGCATGATAATATTATATTTCATAATATTTGACTGACAGTTATATGATATCTAGCGAAACCACAGCCAAGGCTGGGGTTTCATCGTCGCACCTCCTCGTGGTGCTAGATGGGCAACGCCTTCGGGCGGCTAACGTGACTGAGTGCTTGGACTGTACCGGGCATGCGGCTACCATAAGAACCCGTCACCCGACAGTACTGCACTATGGATACCAAT
>JAIPRL010001976.1:0-45926 GCA_025469235.1 Pemphigus obesinymphae
GTTCAATGTACATTTTAATAAAATAAAATTTCAACAGTATTATCAAAAGTAAGCATTTTAAATAATTTTTTGGAACCGATAAAACCGGAACCAGAACCGAAACCCTAACCCTTAATTTTTGAAAAACCGGAACCGGAACCCGAACCTTTAAAAAAAAAACAGAGAACCGGAACCGGAACCAGAACTGAAAAAACCAAAAGGTATCATTCCCTGATTTTGTTTGACAAAATTATTCAAATTAGGTTAAAAGGTAAATTTTACAGGACAGTGGTGAGGCCTGTAATGATGAATGTTGAGGAGTAGATATGAAGATAGAACAGATAATGAGTGTAGCAGAGATGATAATGTTAAGGTGGATGCATGAAGTGACTAGAGAAGATAAATTTATCTTAAAAAGTGGTGTAGAAATGGCTTTAATTGTCAAAAAAAATTTCAAGGAGAGAGGTTACAGTGACAATAAGATTTATAAAGATAATTATAGTTTTTGTATAATCAGTAGTTGTTTAACACTGAAGATGAGAATATTATTTTCGAAATACGTATTTGTTAAATAAAAACAAATTATTTTGTAGAAACTGGGTATTTATTTATATTTATAATATTTTAGTATTTGAACAACACACTACTTTTTTTTTTAATTTGAACCGATGGCGCCACAGGGAATGCTCACAATACTTATCATTAATATCATACTTATTCAGTTATGTAATATGTATCTATTACTCAAAATTTAAAGAGAGGAATATTTTTAAATGAACTACCTGACCATTTTGTAAAATATTGTTCAATAAATAAGTTATAGTTAATAAAATAAGAAATAAATCATTTTTCACGTGAGGGATTTTCCTTTTTTTAAATTTGATAGTAGATATTTAAATTCTTAACTAAAAAAAAAAATCAACGATTTAAGTTCTTCATAGTGTAATATTGTCTGTTAGATAGACGGAGATAACAAATCACGTATGTCAGCATTTTAACAGAATGTCAGCGCACCATCTATTTTTAAGAAATTGTATTACTTATATAGGTAATTATGTTCAAATATTTTTTCAAAGCAATTGATAAGTTATCCTGCATATCAGTATAATATTTTTATTTATTTATAAGATTTTATTAAAAACATTATTTTCGCATTTCTTAATTTTATCAACATGAACATATCGTAGAATAATGAAACAAAAAAAAAAAAAAAAAAAAAAAACAAATAATATTATATTATAACAAAATTATCTAGTGCCCTACGCTAGCCGGTTTCCCTTATGTGCATTTAAATATATTTTATAATGGTTGTTGAAAATTAATTTGTTTGATTAATTCTATCTACCTATATATGCGTATATACCGTACATTTATCTACCATAAAGCATTTAATGGGTTTAATGTTGATAATCTGATTATTAATTCCTTTTCAATTATTATCGAAGCAAGTACCTGTATATCAGTGGCGTCGAAGTTTTAAAAACGTAGTTGAGCAATTCTAAAATTTGGAGGCCTCAGCTATAAGTTATCTACAGAGTGTTTATTTAACCAACTGATTGAATTTTATTTTGAATGAGCAAAAAAAAAGGTCATACCTTCTAGCAATTTTACAATTGAACCGACTGACACAATCAATTTGGTCGACTGCAAAGTTTATTTTCCTAAAAAACGTAAATAAGCAAGAAAAAAAAATACCATCAACCTATTTACAATTACTGAGACAAGACTCTTACCTCACGTTGGGCGTGTCCCTTAACACAATTTTGCGACCGACAATACGATTTGGTGGAAATTCATTCCCTCCCCTCCCGCTAGTTAGGCCTCTACTGAATCAAATTCCACCCGAAAACAGTAGTCACACAATCACACATTATTTGATATAATAACATCCTACATTTCTACCTAAACACTGCCAGTTAATATTAGATTATGAGCGAAGCGAGGAATATATTAGTTTTACGATGTGTTTTTTTATTTTTTATGTCTGTACCCAAAAATTCTATGAGAAGAAAAGCTCCGATCATTAATTACATAAGTAGCACCATTTTCTAGTAGGGAATTGCATTTATTTGGTGCTTTAGAAAGGTAATTTTTCGATTTTTTAAAAAAATGTTCGATAAACGCATAACGAAAAAATTGATGCTAGAGGCTTGAGGCTTGTTCACTACAAACGTATATACGTAAAATATTAATAAAAAAAATTTCGAAAATCAGTAAGTAAAATATTTTTTAATAGTTACTTTCATTTTTTATTGAATACCTGTTTAATTTTTGCGAAATTCGGTTTGAAATGTGTTCGAATTTCGGTGTAATAATTGATCCATAAACTGGACATTTTCTCCGGTAATTTTGTTCAGAATCGTTTTTTTTAGAATGAAATGATTTAACATTGCTTTCAAATTCAAAATATAATCGTCATCATTGTCCTACCCAACGTGCGAACCACGAAATGCTTCCTGGCTGTTTTTTTTTATTGTTTATATGACAAATTTAAAATTTTGTAATTATTTCAATCGATTCTTTACCGAGTACTCTGCTGAACGGAACTGGTCGATTGTGATCTTCAAGTATTAATGGAACAATTGGTGGTCAAGATCGTTTTAATTTAATTTGGCCAGAGCTTTATTTTAAACGAAAAATAACTGAAAACATTCAGAAATGACTAAAATATCAAATATGTTTCTGGGGAATTCTTCGATAATATAATCGAATATTCCCACAACTCAAAATAGGGCAAGGCTAGTTCGGTATTTTACAATAATAAATAGGTAGGCACACGAGCTAAGCCGGGTTTTTTTCAAATGAAACGTTTTAGAACCGATTTGGGAAATTTTTTAGAGTCGTCGTTGTTCGGACAGGCCGGCGCGGCGGCTTTAGGATAAATACTCAGGTCTGGCTGGACCGGGCTTTTACGGAAAGTTCTCGAGCTCGGCCGATGGTTCATGAATAGGGGTCGAGCTAGAAAGGGCTAAAAAAAAAAAGAAAAAACAACACGATCCGTGCAGGAACTTTAACACCAACTATAATTATCCTAGATACCTACACCGTTATTTCATTCTATTCATTGTGTTGTGTTTACAAAGCAACCCACAACCGAATGTTAACTGTATATAGGTGTTCTACTGCAGCTCCTAGAAATATCGATAGGAAACTATTTTCGGAAATATTTACGCATTATAATTATTGACGACATGCGTTGCCGTGAGGCCTCGAGGCCACGTTTTTGAAAAAAAAAAAAAAGAAAAAAAAGTGGTCGGGCCGAGGAACCGACTTCAACGTGTAGGTACTCCGGCGCCACTGCTGTACATTATGTGTTTTCGATATACGCACGCATATCGAACACTATAATACGTATTGTCTATTATATAACATTATAGATATCAAACAATTGTCGTAATCAATGATCAGGAAAAATAATTACCCGAATCGACAGCGCGTCACTTAGAGTGTAATTATGCAGTATGAGTTGATCGTCGATTTTAGTTTAGCACCTAACCATATATATATATATATTACCCAATGTATTTCAGTATAGGTACCATATTGACGGGATAAAATTTTTTAAACGGATTTTCCGATTTCCGACTATTTATTGAAATTACGAATTTCGAGATTTTTGGGTGTCTAATTAGACAGTTCGATGACTGAAGATCGAATACAGTATTGATCGCGTACATACGCTACCCATTTCAATTGTATTAAATAGTCTTTAAAATTGTTTTTATATCATCAATTAGTCATAACTAATAACGGATAGGAAATAATACGAGTTTGTGACTATATCGTCAAAATGTAAGTTTTTTTAATACATTATATGAATAAATTAACATTTTTACATCGGCGTTATGGCTACCCCGGTCGCTATACCTGCAGAGAATCGAACAACACGTCTGGACCACTGGCCGCCACGGACCGTCCCCCCTTTTTTTATTTATTAATTTTTTAATACACTATATTGTTAAGATATATACTGAATATATAACTGACAGTAATACTCATGTTACATACCGAAGCTTTGCTCAGGATCCGCCACCAATAATGTCCTACCGGCATTGAGCGAAGTGTTTCAACAACACCCTACTGACACCTACGACCGGCTTCTCTTTTGTTCATAAATAACACAATAAGAGTTAATTGGAGACAAAAATGGATAATCGGTTAAAAAATGTTTTAAAATATTTTAAGAGAAAACGTGTTTTTTTTTTTGTTTCTAAAAAAAACTCTGGTTTTCGAAACGACCAAAAATGAAGTACCTAGTTATTATTTGACTTTATTTACTCACAGATTTTCTGAATTAGATAATTTCAAATTTGATAAGTTTACAACACACCAAATTAATTAGTCGAGTTATAATAACTTAACTTTAACGTATTGACTATTTGACGGCAATCCTTGACAGGTACTGTCGTATATAAAATGTTGGAGGGATTGGTAGAAGTTTAAATTTAGGTACCTACCACCGTTTTTTCGCGCTCGAAACATGTTCCGGAGATCACGATGCTCGCCTCTAGGAAACTGAATTGTTTTACTATATAACAATCTCCATAAAATACGAACGATTTTTCATATAATTATTAGTGGAGTTACATAAGGCTTAAAAACAAACGATTATTTTGGAAAATTCAAAGTCTTGAAACTCGACTTCTAGCAAAATTATCGAAAATCGCCTATGCATAATTTAGACTATTTATTTAGACTAATGTCAATATTATTTTACTCGTAGTCTAAAGTCATTAGATCCCTTTAACCACGTGTTTATGACCGTAGCAATGATGGCCAAATTTCATATGTGTATTTCTTCCCTTTCTTGACAAACACTCTGTCGTCGGAAATTTCTAATCGGATTTTCGATATTCGTATACATTACTATTCCAACTAATGATAATAATTGATAATGGCTCTTTTAGATTGTATGTTGCAAAGCGAAAAATGTTCAATTTTTCTATTAATATTTCTACGTATAAAAAAAAACTACCAAAAAAAAATGCGAAAATGGGAAAAACACACATATTTATACAAAAATCGATTAGGGTTATTTCGGAAATAATAATGGTCATACAGACCTGCACTTAGTATGCATATTTATTTTAATACTTTTTACATCGTATAATATCAAACAATATGTTTCTAAAAAATTCTGGCAATTTATAAAAATTATACATTTTTAATATTTCATGGCGTAAAAGTTGAAATAATAGATTTTAAGACATGATCATTTGTACGTAACTATTCAATATATTATACATATATTGTATATTGTATTATATATATTGTATGTTATACAATATATTCAAGAACGAATTTGAGAGAGAACCGTGCCAATGGTCTCCATGATAATATATGAGAAGTATTTAAGATTGATTGATTTATTTCTTTTTTTTTTTGTTTATTTACTATTTTTTAAAGCAATTTATCGATTATGGAAACATTTGCATGAATGAAATGTTATTAACTCAATTTCTAAAAATTATTTTCACATTACTAACACCCCCCCCCCCTCGAACGAGCTTCAGATCCGTCCTTGAATATATTATACATGGTTATAGAATGAATACGATTAATGATATATCTTTAATTAGGTATCTATATTTTTTCTATTTGTACATATTATTATTAGATTTTTATATACAATCGTACACTTTTACCGAAATTTTTGTAATATATTTATCAGTGGTATTAATTAACTAGGTGGGTATATATTATATTTAAGTTATTTAGAAAATTAATTTAAATAGTCAAGAATTAAATGTTAGAACCTGATAAGTTAATATTTATATCTATGGTACATTATCCAATTATTTTTTTCATTCATGTAATAACACAACAAGAGTTAATTGAAATAATTAAAGGATACTTAAAATAATTAAGATAATTAATAAATTAAAGTTTTTTAAATTATTTAAGGAAAAATGTTCCTTTGTGCCTAAAATATTTTGATTTTCGAAAGGCGAAAATCAAACTCAAATAAACTAATAATTTTATATGTTCACGGCATATAAAATTAACAATAACTTTACTTTAACGCGTTAACTTGAGTGGATGCCCATCCTTGAAATGTAGTAGGTACTTATACTATATAAAAAGTAGATATTTGAAAGTATTCTAAAAATATTTAGTATACTTTTTATGAAGAATTGCAAATATTTTGGGAATACTATTGTCATAAAGTAGGTATTCGTCATATGTATTCGAAATATTTTTCAATATTATTTTACTCATTGAACTAAAAGTTTTACTTTTACTCAAGTGCTTGTTCAGTGTGAAATTTTTTGATGGAGGTATTGTTAACTCATATTGGATGAGGTATTAACGTTCGAACGATTAGGTAGTTTATTAGTGATTTTAATTTAGGTACACACTAAGGATGATAGTAAAAACTAAAAAGCAATATATATAATATATAAAAAACGTTATACATAATTATATACCCTAACCTATAAATTATTAAGGGTTAATAATAGAATCTTAATGCTCAGTGAATCGTTCTGTAGATATCCGTAAAGATTAAAAAATAAAAGTAAAAGCAATATCTATAGTTGTTTTTTATTACATTTAAATACCTATTACGTAACGGCTACTGTATGTTATTATAGTCAATGTATTTTTAAATTACAATACGATTAAAATGTTCATTAATATAACGTATTATATAATATAGTATTATAAAATTAGCTTATAATTTGCGATCTTTATAATCGATCATAAACTCTCGTCAATTAATTTAAGGAGGAGGGGGCGGAACTTCTTGCGTAAATTTGATTTTACTTTAGTCTATAATAGAAATAAGAAAATATGTAGGTAGGTACTCGCAAGGTTTTGGAGTGAAATTTGAAAATTTATATTTTCAAAATTCTATTTTATGTATTTATTTATTCGTGAAGTTTAAATAAATATGTGGCTTAAATTTCTCAGAAAGATTAGTTTTATAATTTGATAAAAAAAAAAATAAATAAATAAATAAATAAATAATGTTGATAATTTATGTCATTTTAAACTTCTTACACTATAGAAGCCTGATCCCCTCCCTAACCTAACCTAATGCGGGTTTTCAATGGAAATACGAGTACGTTATTTCAATAGATATATATATTCGTATGAGTACATTGTTGAGAAGTGAGTATAAATTATTTTGAGATTAATTGATAAGCAATAACTGATACGATTTATTATTCGTTTAAGAACTACACGTTTGTGTGGTGTGTACTCGAAGTATCGATGACTATAAATTATGCGTAGCATTAGAGTATCATATAGATCACCGTTACGAATATACACATGTGTTTCACTTTCGTTTTTAATATTCATGACGATAGGACTATTATTAATAATAACTAATGAGTATAAACTGTATGGAATTTTGATTCAATTAACCACTGCTGAAATCAAACGATTTCGATAAGTCGAATTTTAAAAACAGAAACATTAACATTGATACAATATAGTGTGGTTTTAAAGTCTAGAAAATCATTAAAGTTATCTGAACATATTCCGTATTACACACATATAATTAATATTACATATAGGTCATATAAATATTATAATAAATAGGTGTGGTAAAAATAATAATTTTGTTGGTATACATAGTTTGAAATATTTCTAAATTTTTAAATCATTAATATTTTCCTCTTTTCATATTGTATTACAATGTTACAAAAAAAAAAAAATACATATATATATATATATATATAAGTTCCCTTCTCGTTAGATTACATCATCTTTTCTATTCCGTTACTATGATATTTTCATCGTGGCATCTTCATCAAACTGTTTCGATTTATTTATCCAACAATTATCCTTATTAATCCCGCCTCGATATGTGTATCTTGTAAATGAGAATCCTAATCGTGGGGCGAGAAGGAAAAAGTTCTATGTCTGAATTTTTCAAAAACAGCATTCTCAATAATTCGTGTATTATACAAATGGCCTATTTTTTAAGCTTACATCGGTAGTCTTACGACCAATATCAACAACAATGATATAAAAAACGAAATAGCTCTATGTAATAAAAACTTACATATTAGTTAGTTTTTATACGAGTAAATAGAACTATTTTTGTTTTTAAAGATTATAGTCGATTCGAAAAAATTCTATGTGAAAAAAATACACAATTTTGTTAAAACAAAACAGTTGTACGTATATCACGCGATATCACTGATACGGTAAAATATACGGGTAAACAAGAGTTAACTACAATGGAATATGTTTCATAATTATTACACTAAGGGCCAGTTGTACAGTGCTCGGTTAAATTATGATTAAGTCTTAATCAACGATTAAGATATTTGGGTCGTTGTACAGTGCCTGTTAAGTGCTTAATCACTGATTAAAGGTTGGTTAAGTTAATCGACCAAATATGGTCGGTTAAACTGTGATTACTACTAACCAACGATTACATCATTGTCAATTATTATTATCAGCTATGATTTCTGAGTTGATTATCTTAAATTGTATTTAAATAAAATGGTTTTTTGTTTAATTTCGAATTTTGCAAAAATTTACAATTTACCATTATTTTATTGAAGAATGTTAATTTTTATTTGAATTTAATTTGTTAAACTGAATACTATTTGTCATAAATATGTATAACGAAAATTCTATTAAAGATGATACTGATTTTGAGGATGAGGAATTTGAACATTTAGCCATAATGATTGTCTTTCCTAGGCAACAAAAAATTCTCAGACCTCGTATAGATAATTTTAATTGGTCGAGAGATGATGCGTTCTTCAATAGATTTCTATTGTCTAAAAATAATGTTCGATTCATTGTCGATTTAATAGGCAACCAGATCCGTTCCCGTACTGATTGATAAGTTTTCCTTTTTTTTTTAATAGTGTATTACCTATATAAAGAATTATTGTTTAAATATTAAGATTATTAATGATTCCTTGGTACTTTTTACTAACGTAATTAGTAAATCAGATTCAGTTGATGTGAAATTTACTGCTCTATTTTTCTTTACCGGGTTCATAATTATTAATTAATGACACGTAAAAATAAAATAATTATAAATATGTGATGAGTAAAAAAATAAAAAAAACCATTCAAATTCAAAATCCAAACAACAATAATGGAAAAATAATTGATAAAACTGATTTATTAAACAATTTTCGCATAAATTAGTACCAACTGTAAAATAAAAGCAATAAAAATATTGTAAAATACATCATATTATGTTGATTAGCTAATCACTGTTTAACCACGCAACTGTACAACTGGCCCTAATATAACCTATTTTTCAGAGAAATTTCCAGTGACGTTATAAGTTAGGTATAAATTAATAATAATAATTATTATATTAAGTACCTATATTAATGATTATTTAATTTGTTACTTTATTTGAAATGTAACTTAGATAGTATATATTATAATACTGTCAGTATTGATTATTGTTTAAGTCCCGGTCTGCTTAGAAATACATAATATTGGACGAAATTTTCTTAACTATATTATCCAGCTTGTGTATAGGTATTATGCAAAGCACAATATATAGTATAGCGCTTTACGTACATCACAAGTCTAGTTAATTTCAAATTTTGAACGGAGCGAAGAATCTATTGGTATCACTTACAATGATGTTACTTTTTTTTCTTTTGGAAACCACTTCTTGGGTACAAGGGGTCGAGCAGAAGTTTTGGAGTAAGCACATTTTTCCATAGCATATAATTGCACTAGACGGTACTTTCCAGAGGTAATTTTTAAAATGTTTCTAGTAGTTTTTTTGAACGTAAAGAAAAACTACCGTCTACTCGTATAACGAAAAATGTTTATAAATTGAAAAATAACAAATAAAGTTGGCATATATATTACTAAAATAATATTATACATAATACATATACATATATATGTATATATATGGTGAGGCCATAATTTGTATTTTATTTTATTTTTTGTTATAGTAATGTAATTATTATACAAATTTATATAAATATATAGTTACGTATATTATACCCAATACCGCGATCTCCGTTCAAAATCGTTTTACAGAAAACAATGATTTATCATACTAAGTATATCCTCTATACCCGACGAGCAAAATGCTTCCGCACCGTCTACTTTTTAAGTATGTTTTTTGTATATTAAAATAGACACCTATAATGTATAGTATTTGAATAACAAAATCGTACAGAAAATAAAAATGAAAATTTTCACATTAGGACATATCAGGGATGGGCAACTGACCGGCCCCGGACTGTCTTTCGGCATTTATTATATAATCGAAAATCTTACTACAATTTACTTCAAATATAGTAAAAGTACCTACGGGTGAACTGTGTATCCCGGAGAAATTTTCAGTAATGAAACGTAGTATATTAAACTTAGATATTGGACATAAAACACATATTAATGAATTCGTTTCATATAACAGTAAAAAATATAACTTTATATCTGGCCCGCAATCATTTTAAGTTTCAAAAGTTGGCCCTCTAGGCCAACTTTTGAGACTCGGATCCGTCGCTAGATATTTTCCGCCCTAAAGCGAACATTTCAATGCCGCATTTAAAAACATAAATAAGCAAAAAAAAAAAAAAAAGTCATCAATTACTTTTCCGACTATATAACGAAAATACGTGATCGTCGTCGACGTTCATACTTAAATTTTGCCGCCCTAAAGCGAAATTTTGCCAAAATTTTGATTTTTTTTTTGTGAAACGACGCACGACTCGCTCGTACCCTACACAGTGACGGACCTGTATATAGTGTTCGAGTTGCCCATCCCTGGGATATACCGTTATGTCCACAATAAATGAACGATATGATAATATATAATAACGGACACATTGTGCGAGTATTCATTTTATCGCGTGTTTAGTGTAAACAAAAAAAAAAAAAATGGCCTGTTGCCTCGCGTAGCTACTGCTGAACGTTTAATCTCCCGACTCCTCGTCTGCAGGATCGTAATGCGTTTGTACAAATCCTGCGGGGTGCGAGGTACCTATATTAAGATGACGGTTGTATTACACGTATATAATATACAGTATATACACGAATATATACATATTGTGTGTGTGTGTTCGTGTGCAATGTGAATGTGTACGTAAAAAGAAACGCGGTTTCCATTAATTCGTATATAAATGTACACACACACACACACACACACATACACACAAATCTTAAAGTCACTTGGACAACGGGCTCGTTTGATTAATGAACTAACATACGTCGAAAGGGTTAAATCTGACGACGTCTGGTCTTTTTTCCCCGTTCAATAAAATGTGAAAATCGTATAGGGTATATTATATACGCGGTGGCCGCTGACATCTTTCGTGTAATGTGATAATACATTCACACGTGTACATTTGGAATATAGTATTTTATTATCTTATGTCTCAAAAAAAAAAAATAAATAAATATATATATATATACGTGTGTACCTCTTCCAACACCCCCAAAAATGGTCGGATTTCTTCGTTTTTTTTTTTTTTCCCCGTAGGTCCATAAATATACATAATGTGTATATAGAAATAACGTTATACCAGCCGTTTCGAAATGTTTTTTAAGTACGGATTTCTGTTATGAAAAAAAAACTATATATATATATATATATATATTACCTACCTAATATGTTTACGGGAGGGAAAATAAAGAGTATAATGGAAAAATTTTCGAAATACAGTAGTCTCGAATATAAACGATTAAATCATGGTTTTATGTCTTTGGTCGGAAACCTGTTACGTTCTGAGAACAAACGTTCAAAATATTATCGTAAACCGAATTTACTTGTAGAAATCTGATCTTCAGTCAGACTGCACACTGAACCAAAAATATATCTGTGATTTCAATAAAAATATAGATTGATTTAACAATATGGTTGTTAATACACATATATACGTCCAATAAAATGTTTGGGTAAAATTGTCCAATTGAATACAAATGTATATTTTTGAATTAACAAATATTTTGTTAATTCAATCATGAACATTTTGTGTTCGTTTCTTTCTTTCTTCTTATTCCGGAAGAACAAACGCCTATTTGTTAATCAAAATAGTCAATTTAAACAGAATATATTTTCAATTTAATAACATATTTTATTATAATAATAAAACCTGTATTCATTTTACAAATTATTTTTTATTAAATTATAACTTATATATTTTGTGAAATTTACAAAATGAATTTGTTTTTGTAAACACATTTTTTTATTAATTTACACATTTATATACATTAAAATAATAATAAATGTATTATTTCAACAAATATTCGTTTGTTAAAATATGATTATTGCGTATTGTTAATTCTACCAATGATATTTGGTTCAGTGCAGGGTGTACCGCGATATTAAACGACAAACGCAATTCAAATATGATGAGTATAATGACGTGCGCACATGCACATTAATAATGTTTACATCTACCATCTATATTCGTGTAGAACGGAATAAAATCATACGTACGTATATGTATAGTAGTAGGTGTATTAAGTGGTTTTCGATTTCCGTGCTATTGACTATATACACCGCTAAAATTGATAGACACAACAAATATGTAATATAATATGTAATCGATACAAAAAACGGATTACGTTGCTAAAATCGATCGAAATTCGAATAAATTGTCGAATAAATATTTGTTTAATAAGTGAAATACGTCATGTCTAGACGACCGCTTGGACGTAATAAGAAATTAATGTTATGCAAATATATATATATATAAATAAATTTCGAATACCTGATATGAAATTATTTTCAGAATAACTATCTATATGATACAATTCGATTCTAGTAAAGTCGTCGAAATATGGACAGGGAAAAAAATCGATCGCGTTATAGGTTTTATATATAGGTATTCGGAAATATTGAGTCAGCAAGTTTTTTAAATATATATACATTATATATATTATGTACCTAAGTGTAAAACACAATAGGAAAATATAATTCGATATACGAATATTATATATTTACAGTATACCTATAATAATATTATTATATATGAATTTGTTAAAAAAAAAAAACCAATCGACGTGGCGTCGAGTATTGAAGAGAACACATTTTAAAAAAGAAAAAAGTCGGAATCTATGTGCCACATTAACGTTTTTAACGGGCAAATTATAATAGTTATAGAATTTAATAATATTTTGAATTCGATTTTATAATCATCGAATTCGAAAAAGGAATTCGAACAAAGTTAGGTTTACAATAGTGCGTTTTCAAAAATAAAGTGTTAAAGTAAAAATGTAAATAATATAAAATCGTTAATCCTTCAAATTTTCAACATTTTTAAACTTCGGTTCGGGTGTTACCAAAAGCTCGTGTTTGGGTTTTAAGAGGAAAAAAAAATTAATTTCGGTACTTATCGTCTAAAGTGTAGGTACTTCAATCGAAAAGTGTTTTCATATAAAAAGTTTTCGCCATTTTTCGAATATTTTAATCAAGAAAGAATACAAGATATTCAGTTCTGATAACTGTATGATCATTTCGTTGAGGTTATAAAATTTTCCATTTTCGGTACCTCTCTGACGGTGATCGGTTCACCTATAGCGACGATTTTAGGAGGTAACGGGGGGGGGGGAATTGTTCTTTCCATAGTTGTTTGGGATGCATTGAAATTTAATATAAAGTTAAAATAAAGTTTTCATTGAAAAATAATAATTAAAAATGTATTTATTTTTTGTAAAAAAAAATAGTATTATAATTACCTACTTAAAATTAAATTAAAAATAATTATTCATGACAACGGAAATTGATTGAGTTGATGAGGTCAGCTACATGTTAAAAGAATCACCCTATTTTCTATATACATATATATATATATATATATATATATATAATATAATACGAGTATAGATGTGTTATAACTTATATTCTATATTAATTATATTACTAGGTAGTATAATTATTTTATATTGATAACTTAAAATCCGAACATAAACATTTATGAAAATTTCATTTTCTTTTTTGTTTTTGCTAAACTAATAATCGTATTTGTTAATCAAACGTTGAATTACATTTTTTTTTTTAGCATTAGTTCCTATTAATTATGAACGTTTTTAGTTTAAAGTTTACATTTACGTTTAATAAAAACTTTTTTTTCACTAAGAGAGAGGGATGCGATCGATTTAATTACTTTTTTTTTGGTCACTAACTATTTTTTAGAGGAGTAGACTTAAATAAAATTATTATAACATATATAACATATTATGACCTCTTTTCCTTTATGTGTGTATACATTTATCAGGTAAAAAAGAGTCGAGTAGAAGTTTTGGAGTAAAGAGCTTTTGTGATTGAAAAAAAAAAATTGGATTTAATGGGTATTTTAAAAAGGTTATTTTCGATATTACCAGTACATTTCTAAAGCGTAAAGAAAAACTATACCTTTATAACGGGAATATATTTTATTAATGTAAATAACAAAATAGGAAATAAAGTTATTATAGTTACCGAATATTTATTTATTTTTTTCAATAAACAATTTAATTTGTAATTTTTTTAATAAGTACACCGAAACTTTGATCAGAATCGTCTTTTAAATGCAATGATTTATTTTTGCCAGCAAATTTGAAAAATAATAATAATAATACACACATATCGATGGATATTTGGATATCGACTTTTTAGTTTTTGCTCAAGTCTTTTTGATACTTCGTTTTCGTTTTCGTTTTTTTTTTCTTCAATTTTTTTAAAAATTATTTCTAGACATGCAGGAAATTGCGTTTGTAAACGCAAATATTATGCGTGTGTACATTACCATTTTAAAAGGGGCAGTGGCGTAATCATGGGGAGGGATCTGGGTGTCGGATCCCCCCCCTTCGCCTTATTTAAAATTTTTTTTTTGGTGTAGAATTTTGAAAGAAACAACAAAATATAAGTGTTATTGATGAAATTATCAGATAACCGAATCATAATCGGTAAACTTAGTCAAATTTGAAAATTAAAAGTAATAACTAAATATTTTATTCATTAGAATGGATTAAACGGATTAGCTATGCTAGCAGTTCATAATAATGTATCCATAGATCCCGAGGATGTTATAAATGAAATGGCTCTGAAACCAAGAAAAGTCGATCTTTTATTGTAAACACTAATAAATAATAAATAATTATATTTACTTAAAAACAAATTATGTATTTTATTATTATGAAAAATTGTTTATCCCCTCCCCCCATGACCTAGCCCTAATTACGCCACTGAAAAGGGGTAAAGGAGCTGACGGGTACGATAGTGTACGTATATACAATTGACGATTTATCGGCGGAAAGCATACGGCCCCCTCTGGGTAAGGGCCCGGCGAACAAACGGTCGCCTAACCGGCCCTAGGTCAACGACGAAATCCGAAATCCGAGCCCGGCACGCCTCCACCTCCTCCCCCCTCACCAATCGAAAAGACACGCGTGACGCACGTACAGGGGAGGGGGGGGAGAAACGTAACGATAAATACGATATTATTATTATTATTATTATTATATACACACGAAACCGATATACATTGTTCGGGCGGTTCGGAATCTGTAAAACGAAAAAAAAAAAAACGAACCTAAAAAAAAAAAAAAAAATAATAAAAATAATCTCTCGGCAGGAGGGCGAGGGGGTGAGTACGGTAAGTATGATATATACGTAATGATAATATTTACGACCGAATAGAAATATGAATTCGGATGTGTACTATATATACAATATTATAATATATATATGTGTATGTATACTCGGGCCCGGCGGCGGAGTCTCGTCGATGCCCG
Source organism: Pemphigus obesinymphae (assembly GCA_025469235.1). Classification (NCBI taxonomy): domain Eukaryota; kingdom Metazoa; phylum Arthropoda; class Insecta; order Hemiptera; family Aphididae; genus Pemphigus; species Pemphigus obesinymphae. The sequence goes on from JAIPRL010001976.1 coordinate 15,652, forward strand.
GTGGCAGACGACGGGCGACCTTGGCGCGAAGTTAAAGGAAGTCGGATGACGGGATGGGGAAAAGAAAAAAAAAAAAAAAAAAGAACAGAACAGAAAAAAAAAAAACGAAGAATGCGCTAGTTGTACAAATGTCTATATACGACTTGAATCTCGAAATACGGTATAAAACCACGTCGCGTCTCCGGAGTCTCGTATACTCTCGTCTTGCTCTCGCCGTCTTGCCCTCGTCTCGCGCTACCGGCGACCGCGACCGCGGTATACCGCCACACGCACGGACGTGTATACGCGCGCGCGCTCAGAACCGCGGTACATCATCAGACGAGCGCTGGGTATAACCCGGCCGATGGGTTTCCGTGCGGTCCGAGAAAATACCGAATCCGCCGCGGGCGTCGCACACGCGTGCCCGACGATCGCCGGGGCTTATTGAATTTTTTTTTTCGCGGGCGAAAAATTTCAAAACACGAAATTCGCGCTACTCTTACGATGAGATATTGACGCGCCGGCGGACGCCGGATACTGCAAGCAAGTGAGTTGTTTTTGTTTCGTCTATTTTTTCATTATTACAGGTAATATTTTATCATACAATATTATGTATATTTATACGTATACACGAATTGGCAATAGCCAACGATAAGATTACCCAGGGTGAATGTTAAGCCGATTGTTAAAAAAACCACTCTTCTTAACATAGGCGTAAACTGGGAGGGGGCGAGAGGGGGTGGTTGCCCCCTCTGATGAAACTAGTAGGGGGCCATGCCCCCCTTGGTATTTTGTAAATTAGTTTTTTATTTTGTGAATTTTTATGATTTATATTATATTTATTGCGATTAGTTTGGTATCTAATATATAGTATCTATTATAGGTATTCAACTATTTATACTTAAATAATAATCTATAAAACTTTAAAACGAGACACGAAAGTTTTCTGAACAAAATAATGTTTTCTCTGATGCAATTATTGCTGATAAAAAAAAATACTGCTGATATGTAGGTAACTATCTATGTTATAACTTTTAAAACAGAGGTAATTTGCGCGTCAAAGTTGTATACTTTACTCATAGATAATACGTATTATCTATGATTTTACCACAGAATCAATATTATGTGTATCAGATATTCTGTTTTTGCAAGTATACAAAAACAATCAAATTTATCTAATAGTACATTAAAATCACTTAGTGACACAAGGTGGAGTTTTAATAAATTTGAACATTAGAGTTTTAACATTAGAAAAGATAAATGATACAGATACTACCTATGGACCGGATGCGGATTCAATATTAAATAATATTAAAAAATTTGAGTTTATTTTTTGTCTGAAATTAATGAAGTTAATTCTTAAACTAACCAATAGCTTATCATCTTCAAAAAAAAATTCAAACTATTGAACCGCTAGAACTTTGGCGAATGCTATTCTTATGTAACTACAATTTCTTCGAAGTGATAATAGTTTTAAACTAATTTGGACAGAAACCGAAGAAATAGCTGTGAAAGAAAATATTGCACTTCCAAATATTCCGAGAAAAAGAACAATATCCACTAGATTGGGCGGCGGTGTAGCTTTTATTATAGGAAATGATATATCATCTTATTTTAAAATTAATATTTATTTTTGTGCTTTAGATATTATGATTAATGACATAAAAACCAGATTTTTAGAAAATAATTTAAAAACACTTAAAGCTCCTTCATAATTGTTTAAGTACCAGAAATTACGATAATTAAGATATTTTAGAAATTTGTAATAGGTACCTATAACATTGAAAAAGATTATTTAAAGGCGGAATTAAAACTTTTTTTCAAAAATATGTTCATCAAATAACATTAATGACAATTTTGAGGAACACCTACATTTTTTTTTGACAAAAGAATTATTTGGTACATTTGAAAAAATATATACTTTCAAAATTTTTCTGTCAATCCCAATAAGTTCTTCTTCTAGTGAACAGTCTTCTTCGTCTCTCCGCCGTCTTAAAACATTTACTAGAAGTACAATAGGCCAAGAAAGACTATATAATTTAGCTCTATTACATATAGAGAGAATTTTCAAAATTAGTTTTGACAAAATAATCACCCACTTCGATGCAGATTGTACACAGAGAGGAAGAAGGCTTCAATTGTCATGATGCATTTAGTTTTAATTTTTATAACATTTAAACTATTTATTTATTAATATTATAATTAATTTGAATAGTATTTTAACCATTTTTTGTTATTTATATATTTACCATTTACCAGTTATTATTAATGTATTAGGGAAATATTAAAATAAAATAGAACCATCATTTAATAAAAAAAATAAAGAATAAATAAATCCATACAAGATTAATTAAACAATTTTATGGTGTTACCCCCCCCCCCAATATACTTGACTGAACTCTGATATAGTTTGCCCCCCCCCCCCATAAAATCTGCCCAAGTTACGCCCATGCTTCTTAAAATATATAGTTAAAAGTTATCAATGACTCAAAGTTGAATTTTCAGTTAAAATCTGACTTCACTCGGTCGATCAAAAAGTCAATGTTTTATCCACGCGGTAGCTATACGCACCTATTCTATATATTTGGAACAATTCGTTTTTTATTTGTAATAAAAAAAATTCGAGTTAGCTTTAGACAGAAATAGATACCTACTTAAAATAATTAGTTGAGTGATACAAGTCCCATTTTCGGTGTATTTTATTTTTTTGTTTTTACAATACAAGAATAAATCTCCTTGGGTACCTAATAAAACTTTGATCCTATTAAGTTAAATATATATATTTTTTTAAGCTTGACTTTTAATGAACGAAAATTAAATAATTCTTATTCACAAATTTATAAATAGATAATTTGATAAGTTTACAGCTCACCATAGTATTAACTTGGATCATGTGCGTAGCTAGAATTTAAAAGGATGAGTTTATATCGAAATCTTTTAGAAATCTAAAATTCTGAAGGATATATATATATATATATATATTATATTTTTGACATAAATACAGCTGAAGTGGAATGTTTAACATCCAAAATACCCCCCGGCTACACCACTGTCTATAGTTCAGTTAAAAACTAACAATGACCTAAATTTTCAACGTTTACTTGAATTGATGAACTAGTTGATACCTAACCTTGTCTATTTAAATTCTACATAATATGTACAATAGGTAGGTACTGTATGTATATATTATATTCCAAAAGCAAAAAATCAATAATCAAAATTATACGTTAAAAATCAAAATCAAAATATTAATTGACGTATCTTTTTTCAAATCAATATTATTGCCTATAAAAAAAATAGCATTTTTGAAAATTTTGCACAAAAAAAATTTCTCGTGTACCAACATAATATAAGCCCGAATATTATAATAGTTTATGGTAGTTTTTAAAATTGATTTTCAACGAAAAATAAAGTTGTTCGTGGCAATCTTCGTGGCATTTTTCATTGTATTGCAGGTTACGCTCGTCGCGAGCTCGTATATGAAATAATATATTGTATCGGAAAGAAAATATAAAGATTTGACACGTCGCGTCGTCGGCGATAACGTATCCTTTCGTCGAATTCCCTAACTATATTCTTATACTTACTATTACAATATATATTATATGTCACTAATATACAGTAAAATCTCGTTAAAATGGGCAGCATATGTATATAAACGAAATCTCTTTTTTCGATCTCGTTAAATATGTATGAGATTATACGATTTTATTTATTTATTTGTTTATTTATTTTATTTATTAACGCCTATAAGGGCAAAGGTAAAGGTGAAGAATATAAGTTTAGACAAGTTAGGATAATACTATAAATAAAAACATGAAACTTAACTTGACTAAAAACAATAAATATAGTAATAAACATGGTATAACAGTATAACATTTACAAATAATGGTAGATATTATAAAAACGAAAACTAAAGTAACAAAACTTATTCCTAGTCATTATTAAAAAAACGTAACCTCCTGTGAATAGGATGGTTTTGCCCGTAAGATGTTCGGTGTATATGAAATAGAGTATGATGTCTGGAGGAGCGAGAAGGGACACGAAAAGAGACTAAGGAGAGCAATTCAGGAGCATCGAGAGAACCATCAAGGAGAGAGGTGATGAAGGAGCGGTCTTCTTCAATACGCCGTGAATGAAGTGTAGGAATATTTAAGTAGGAGGGAATAGGGGAGTAATCATGAGGAATATGGTCGAGTTTAAGAAGGAAAGCAATAAATGATAGGAAGCGGTTTTGCACTCGTTCAATGCGTATTTGTTCATAAGCTAAGTGTGGATGCCAGACGACCACACCATATTCAAGAATGGAACGTACAAGGGGTAAATAGAGGACACGAAGACAAGGAACGGAAGAAAAATGTGAAGTATTACGTTTAATGAAGCCCAAGACTCTTAATGCTCGATTAATAGTATAGTTAATATGGTGTGAGATAGATGCCTAAATCTTTAATAATGGATACGCGTTCAAGTTGGACGCCGTTAAGGGAATAGGAGAAAGAGTGAGGGGAGCGATTACGATAAAAAGACATGACAAAGCATTTATTAATATTAAGGGAAAGATTAAACCTCTGAGTCCAGTTAAAGAAAGAATCGAGATCAGATTGTAATAGGTGGAAGTCGGCAAGAGAATTAATTTTATGAAATAATTTGATATCGTCTGCAAAGAGCTGTATTTTAGTAAAGGATAGATATTTGTTAACAGTATTTACGAATAGAATAAAAAGAAGAAGACTAAGATGACTATCTTGGGAAACCCCAGGGAAAATAGCAGATAAGTCAGAGGAAGTTCCATTAATACTGACAAATTGTCTTCTAGAGGTTAAGTAGGAACGTAGTCAAGAGAGAATTGGGTTATCGATTCCAAGAGATTCTAACACGTTTAAAAGAATTCCGTGGTCTACAGTATCGAATGCTTTTTTGATGTCAGTAAAAATCGCATCTACTTGACATCCGTCTTTAAGGTTGTCGAGGATGTAAGTGGTAAAAGAAATACTACTACTCACGGAAGATTTGCCAGGACGAAAGGCGTATTGGTTATCGTCAATAATACGAGTATGGTTGAGACTTCTCTTTATGGAGAAATAAATAATGGATTCGAATAATTTAGCTAAATGGGGAAGGATAGAGATCGGTCTGTAATTAGGAATGTCAGATGGGTCACCAGATTTCAGAATAGGAGTAATCGAGCAGGTTTTCCAAACCAAAGGGACAGATCCTTCATCAAGGGAACGCCTGAAATGAACGAAAATAGAGTAAGCAATAGAATGACGACAGTTATATGGTAAACGAGCTGAAATACCATCAGGACCGTTGGAAAAATTATTCTTTAAGGAATAGAGAGAGGATAAGACATCGTTATATGAGAAGAAACAGTTGGAAGGGAGGTTATAAGAGCCGACAGAATTATTTAAATTATAATTAGTGGCGGGGAGAGGACGTTTGCAAACAGAAGAAAAAAACTTAGAAAAAAGGTTGGCGGAGGCTAAAGGATTGTCAGCCACTTGATTTAATAAACGGACAGAAGAAGGAATGGAGGACTTTTGTTTTAACTCTCTTGTATACTTCCAAAAATGAGAGGGGTTAGTGAAAAGAGAATGCTCGATATCAGCAATATAGGACCGGTAGTCTAATTTAGATAAACGCTTACATTTGGCTCGGTACTTCGAGAAACCTGAATAGTCGGACACTAACTTAGAACGTTTAAATGTTGCATGTGCGATTTTCTTCTCAAAAATTATACTTTTTAAACCTGGTGAGACCCGACGAGGAAATTTAGGGTCTTTAAATATCTTTTTAGGGATAAACGCGTTAATTGAGTTTAAATAAGCATCGTTGAAGACAGAGGCAGCATCGTTAATTGAGTATAAAGAAAATGTGGATTCCCAATTAAATGAGTTGAAGAAATTTGAAATGGACTCATAGTCACCGGACTTAAAGTCAAAGTATGTATGGGTATTTTCAGAAGCAGCTACATTAAAGCAGGTAAACTCAATAGTCAGAGCAGGATGATATGAATCAGGGGCAACCAAAGAGGAAAGGGCTTTTTGTACGGGTAAAATATTAGATTGAGAGAAAATTAAATAAATTATATTTCCACTTGCATTAAGAACGTGGTTATGTTGGGAAAAATTTAGAAAAGAAAGAGAGTCAAGGAAGAAAGAAGAACAAGGTGTAAGGTCACCAGTAGCAATGAAATCTAACTCATCAGAAGACCAAGATATACGTGGAAAATTGTAATCACCACACAGGATAACTGTATGGGGCTTATAGGAGGATATGGGTTGTTCAATTGAGGATAAGTGGGATTCAATGACAGAAAGAGCTTTAGAAGGAGGGAGGTACGTAGATCCAATTAATAAAGAGTTAGAGTCAAGAAATAATAAAGTAAAAACTTACTGAACATTAGTGATGTTAAGAACAACAGCCAAAGACTTATAAGAATGCTTAACAGCGACGAGGACTCCACCACCACGAAAATAGGGACTGTTATCAGGATTTCTATCTAGCCGATAAATTTGGAAACCAACTAAGCCAAGTTCAGCATCACCAATGTCAGGAGTCAGCCATTATATGAAAGAAACATGGGAAAAGAGCTTCTGAGATTTACAAGTTTAGTTTTAAGGCCCCGTACATTTTGATAAAATATAGTAAGATTGAATTTGGAGTTCGTGCATGGTGGAAAGAATGAAGTAATTTTATTAATATTTAAATTATTATTTGTAAGAAAATTAGAATCAAGAATAGAATATTCATTTACAAAATCGAAGTATAGATTAAGCGTTAGGGTGGAACGCACACAAAAAAAACAATTAGAATTATGATCGAGTTGAGTATGCTGACAGGTTGAAGAAATGAATGGATTTTCTGACCAGTATGAATATGGTTTAATGGCCGGAATATCAACTAAGTCCTGTTGGTTGAAGGATGTGGAAGGTAGTTTTTTGAATGATCCAACAAAACCTTTGGTATTCCATCAAAGTACCGAATCCGCAAACCAACTTCACCATCTTTAGTCCGACGATCAAGCTCAAAATGACAAGACCTTAATAAACTGCGCTCAAGAGTAGTTTTGTCTCTAACAATTCTACAATTGTTACGGAATGAAGAGCCATTCAGCCTGGCCATATTTACTCCGGAAATAAATTTAGTTACATCATCTTTGGAACCGAAAATAACTTTCAAAGGCTAGAATTTACCCAGGCGAACGAATTTACAGTTGGCTGAAATGTTGACAGTTTCAAGTGGTCTAATAATGTTATCCAACGCCAACTTATCGTCATTAGTACGCTGAGAAGAAGATGGTGATAGAGATTCAGGTAGTCCGTAAACTAGGGTATTAGTTGAACATCTTTCCTTCTCAAAAGTCTCTTGTAAGAATTGTACAATAGTAGACGTTGGGAGGGGAGAAGATTTAGAAGATTCGATAGTAGACATTTTATTTTTAAGTAAATCAATTTCTTCGTGCAGTTTCGTATTTTCAACCTTGAGGTCAGCTACCAAGACAGAAAGTAGTTTCAGATCATTTTTTAACTCATTAAACTGAGATTTACTAGAGGCCAAGATTTCATTTCGAAAAGATTGAAGAGATACCATAAGGTCATCATCTGATGAAGAATTATCATTTTTGGCGCTACTACGGGGATTAATACGAGAGTCTACAGAGAGGCTAGGTGAGCCTCCTTTAAGCTTTGATGAAGAACTCATAGCGTAGCCAAGATAAAAAATATTCCAAGTTGAGAGAAGGAAATTAAATCCTTAGTACACAATGTGGAAAAGTAACTACAACACAAGGCGAATAACTTATCCAATATATAGTAATATTGTGATAGTCTGTATTAGATATTAATAGATGCACTATGTATACTAGTTTTAGCTCAAATAATCACGGACGATCCGGGTTAATCAGAAAGCGTAATTGTTGATTATTAGTCATTAATGACCTGCAGAGGTAGATAGGAATAGTACTACCTAATCATACTAATTAACGGCGGTCTAAAATTATCGCGTGTTTGTCTTGCACGAGTAGATAGGTATAAGGCTTTTTTTACCAATTAATGGTGGTCGCGTAAAACTTATGATGCACAAAAACTGCCCTTATGGGGACGGTTTTAGGCAGACTGTCTCGAAACCGACACCACTCTACATACGCACTTTTTATCGAGGTAATAAAATAAAAACCACAAAAAACTGATAACTATTTCCAGAGAAAAAGGAAAAAAATGAGAGGGCAAAATGAAAAACGTCCGTACTGTTATACTGTGAAATTTCAACCATTAGGAGCATGCCGTGGTCCGTAAGTAGTTCTAGTTTTATCTTTGTATATTTCAATAAGGAATTGAAAGAAATTCCAGGAACAGTAATGTGCCGGGTCTAAGTTATAGTTTTGCATATATAACACATAATACACTCTTTAAATTCAACCATGTTATCTTCTTTTGGCATATAGGCAGAATTTTCGTTTATTATTTTCTCAATATCTATTTCGATGAAACCCCATTAGCTGAGGTCTTGAAAGGTATGAGGTATGTTGTATGTTGACTTCAATTTTTTATTTAATTAAATTGGATGGGCGTATACATGCTTTCTTAGTTTTTTCACTAACTCGTACTTTATTGAGCCGAGAAAATATGGATGATCAGTCATATTATAGATTTTTTTGCCTAATAACATACAATTTTACGATAATGCGACGACGTGACTTCAACAAGCCCTGATGTAATAATCAGATTCAATCGAGTCTTTTGAACTTTATTCAATCCGCGTAATTCTCATTCGACCGTTTTCGAGGGTATAACTCTTCTTTTTTAACCATCATGCTAATATTTTTTTTACTCCATACTTTTATATTGATCAGAGTTCTAGGTTGGATGACATATGTAATCGATCTTGATGATTTTCTATTGGTATATCATGCACGTTTCTTTGTAAATCTTACCATGCATTTTTTTGCATTCATAATAAGATTATATCGTCGATTGCTTTTAGGAAAACATTACGTGTAAATTTCCTTTATTGTGGGTTTAGATATGTCTTGTTAGGTTATTTTTAGCAGTGAAAACTTTATCACATATGGTACAGTTGAACATTTTCAAAATTTCAAATATAAACATACGTATAACAAGTCATCAAGTTGAACAAAAATATTAATTAACGCTTTATTAAAACAAATTTGGCAAGAATAAATTAACAGCGAATTATCTGCATTTAGATTAACTCGGAAAGAAACGTCTTCACACAATTCCTGGAATACATTGACTAATCTCGGTTGATCGGATCGCTGGTTAATACAGGTAACGTGATTATGATGGACGAAACTCTGCAACGTTTTATAGCAGTCCATGTGGTAATATTTTGTACCTTTAAGAACATATGACAAAACTCAACCAAACTTGGACATGTTTCTATTTGCACGTTATTTTCCAAACAATATTTGATGGTCAAGCTGTTATGTGTGGATGGGTTAGGAAAGGGGGGTTACACATTATTTGTTTCATGTGTAGTTATAGTGGAACCATTAGGTATGAAGATTAATAAAAACAAAAAAATACTGTAATAATATTGAAAAAAGCATTATGTTCATTAAAAAACATCAATCGACAGCAAAACGTTCCCCATTAAATGTAAATCACTGTTATTTCAAAAGGTTATTTGGAATCCTGCTATAATACATGTATTCAGTATTTATAATAATAATTGTTTACAATTTGTAACATGTTATCAGATATCTTTTTCTTCTTCGCCTTCTCTCCCAACTATTTGGGGTCGGTCACATATGTTATCAGATATGGTGATGTTATATCCGTAACATGATTTAAGAAAACGTATAATTACCCTAATAAAAAATTAAAAAAAAAAAAAATTGTTGGGTGGGAAAATAGGCGGTATATAGGTTACATTAGATTTATAAGAGGGAGGGGAATATTTTTCTAATGTAACAAGGGATATAAGAATTAGGTATTTATTCTGAAAATTTAATATTTAATTAAATATAAAATAGTCGAGGAGAATTACTTACTCCGTATTTTAGAATATACTAGATTACGTCCAAAAAAAAAAAATATTTATATATATGAATATATTTTATATTTATTATTAAATTATGTAATAATAATATATTATTATTATTTTAATAAAAGAAATCGAATAAAAAAACTTACACACACATCTCATAGAATGATTTTATTTTATTAGGAAAACAACATAACACTCCCGTTCTTTTTATACCCATAGACATTTAAATATTTGTTTTTAATGTAACAATATATGACACCACCAATGTGATTTATATAAAAATGAATAGTAAAAATTACATTTTACATACAGTTAAAAAAAAATTAAAATAATTCTTTATATTCTAATTTTTATCAGATATATATATGGTAAATTACTACACCAGAATCTAGATATTAATAGATGGTACTTTTAAAAATACTGGGTAAATTGATAGATAATATTTGAAAAAAAAAAATACAAAAACATAAAAATCTGAGACACCCCGTATATATATTATTATATATATTTTTTTATCCTATTCCACATTTTTCTTATTTAGTATTATGTTTATTTAGATAAAAATATTTTATGAGTATTGAGTACACATGAAAATATTTATTTACATATATTTTGATTTTTTGAATAGATTTCTTAAGCGAAAAGAATACTACCAATAATTACCCAGACTACTTATACATGTTATACTTGTTTGAATATAGAATTAATAATAATGAACTATCTTGATCTGTTCAATAAAATAAATTGGTAAAAATATTTTAAATCAACATTCATCTCTAAAGAAAAAACATTGGTTGATTTCCAGTTTTCAAAAATGTTTGTTATAATCCGTAGTTTTATATTTCATCTATGAAAACCATTGGATAGAAAAATCTAAAAATTACCTATAAATACTACTAAATACAAAGCTATTTAGCCATAAATAGTGATGTCTACACCAAAACTCCAACTCAACTCCTTCCCAAAATGTTGGTATAAGAAAAAAATTAATAAACGCAATATATTATTTATATTATATAGGGCCAATGACTTTATCGCTAGATCCAATTCGTAATATTGTCATTCATTTCAAAATAAAAAAGTTGCATATATTAGCAAAATATTTTTTTCGAAATATCACTGGATATAAAAAATTCATCAATCACAAAACACATATCAAATATAAATTATTTAAATATATTACTTACTGTTTACATTCAATTTATCTTGATCAGTAAATACCAAAAAATATTTATGTATAAGTATAATATATTATATATTAATTATTACATTTTATATGTAGTTTAAATAAAATAGAATTCTTTATATTCTAATTTTTATTCGAAATAGATATGATTAATTATAGCACCCAGAATTTAGATATTATTATTATATTATGTTAGTTAGAAGTTTAGGTTTTTTTATCCAGAACAATATGAATAAATTTATTTATCTTGTATTTATTTTTTTTTAAATGTTAATTTTATATTTCATGACGTTGGGCTAGATAACTTTTTTACAGATGGTGTGCATGATTTAAATAAACATTATCTCACGCCTCCCAATATTCCGGTAAATTGTTTGCCGTAAAAAAAAATTATTATTTTAAAAAAGTTGGATCAGCCCTTTTCATGAGAATTTCTTACTAAACTCTGAAAAGAGTAACAACTTAAAATTTTGAATTTAATAATACCATTACGTATCTTGGGATGGTAATTAAATATAAATGTTGACACAAACATTGTAATGAAATTATAATATCTTATACTGAGGTTAAGTATTTACCAAGGGTTCCTTTCAAAATTGTTCTCTGAAATATAAATTTTTTGATTCCAACTATTAAAATATCCCGACGTGAATTTTCCAAAAATTTAATCTGTGAATTTTGATTGACAGTTATATCAAGTTCAGGAATAGCTATTAATGGTTCATCTATAAAAAATTACTTGGCGAGAGAGATTAAAAATCATTCGTATTATTCGATAACGCAGTGAGACGAGAGGAATTTATTATAGCTTTTTTTCGGCTAACTAAATAAATATAAAAATGTAAAACCTTGATACTATACATATTGAGATGAATCTTAACGGACCTTGCCACTACTTCGCATAAACTTCCGAAATAAAGTGAATCTGGTGAGTTAACGTTCTAACTACACTGAATAGCGGCATTATAATTGAAGGAAAGCATAAGGAAAGATCCAAGTAAAAAAGAGGAAATAGAAGCATTTAAAAAACCAAAAAAATATCAAACAATTGAGGTAATTCTTAGGTTTAACAATTTTTTATAGTAAGTACGCTGATATATATCGAGATATATGTAGGTCGTTATGCCAGTTCCAGTAAAAAAGCTATAAAGTGGGATAAAACAAAATAATATAAAGAACAGATAGCGTTTGTTAATGTTAAAGTGTTACTAGTACAATGTGACCTTAAAGTATATTAGTAAAACCATGCAAGCTGGCGAGTTTAATTGTACTGTTACGGAGAAAGAGCTGTTGGTCAAAGTACATGCGGTAAAGAAGTTGAATACTACCATAGCAGAATACAGAATACTACCATGGTACGGGTGGATCATAAAGCACTTATATTTTTAAATATGTTCAAAAATTTAAATCTAAGGATTACAAAATAAATAGAGTAAGTTATATTTACAACCATTAGGTCTAAAATACGAATATGTTAAAAGTAAAAAAATAAGATTGTGGATGCGTTCAGTAAAAATTCGGATATAACGAATAAAATAATAGATAATGAGAAACATTTTAATGTAAACTTAAACGCAAAAAAGTATCAGAGGTAATGAAGAAATTGAATAATTACCAAGAAACAAATGAGACATACCAGCAAATTTTGAGTGAACTAGTTTGTAAGGGTATACATGAAGAAAAAAAATAATAAGTATGTAATACTTGATGGAATTTTTTAAAAACAAGTAAATAAATTATGGCTAATTCTACTGTCTAAAGGAATAGTAACTCAATTAGTGGAAACATTCATATTAATTATGGTCATATAGGTATACAAAATATACACAAACTTTTGATAGGTCTGCAATTAGAAAATTTAGATATCTTGTAAAACAAATAGTAACACTGTGTGTAAAAGTAATAAATGTTCACCAACAGTCAATACAGAGACACAATACATATTACCAATGGTATCTCTTAATAATATATGACCACATAGGACAATTTCCAACTGAACAACAAGGAATGAAATATGCACTAGAATGCACTGATAATTTTACAAAATACACATGGATATTTACTGTTCATTCTGACAAAACTACTGCTAACCAATTTTATCAAGAAAATTATGAGTCAATGAAAACGAAAACCTAATAAGATATTTTCTGACAATGGGACTGGATTTAAGTAAAAAAATTCGTCAGCATTCTTCATTGAGAACAAAATTAAGCCAATATACTGGAATTAGACACCTGAAAGGTGATTTGGCTGAAAGAGCCAAATGATTCATTGTTACATATATAAGAATATTAGTAAATGAAAAATCTTGGGTATCCTAGGTACAAGAAATACAAAATATCATAAATACCACATACCATTCAATAATAGAAATGTCACCGCATGAAGTAGTATACAATAAAAAACCAGTGAGACCTTGGGATAGAATGTTCAAACAACAGAACAAGTATATAAAATTGTCTAGAGAAGAATTAGATCAAATTATAAGAGAGAATAAGAAAAAAATTTCTCCTTTTTTAAGAAGGAAAATAATGGAATTAAAGTATCCATATTTAAAATAGATGTTTGGGTGATGGCAAAAGTTTTAAATATCAGTAGTGCAGAAGAATGTAAAGCAGCAAAATTAATGTATCAAATAAAGTAACTCACCATAATAACAGTATTATATGTTCTCTTCTCTAATAGACTAAATTTTTTACTCCCTAAACCCTTAATCCGTAAAGGCTTGAATGAAATAAAATAATTCACAGAAATGATACTGCTGAGTAACTTTAACTTTCCCACCGAGATTCTTTCGATGTCTTGCGCCCCGAAATACCTGGTACAAGGACCACGCACAATTGTGGTGGGTTTCTCGTTAGACATCGATTTACATGTAATATAAACACTACTTTATCACACTACACTGTTTATTTACTTTCGTAATTTATTGGTATAGTGTTGATAATTGCCGACACTAAGAAATGCAGCAGTAGGTTACTGACACGCGTATCCTATGTAGAATAACTCTTCTTTTAGGTGGTGGCGTTTTGTGTCCAACGTTCTCATCGATTGTTTCAAGTGCTAATTCCATGTAGTTAGTACACAAGCAGGAAATGACAAGGAATATCCTGTTACTGCGAATATTTGAAGTAGGCTCTTTATATATATATAAATGTTTTCCAATAAACGGTAATACCAGTTAGAAATTTTAATATTTTTCTATTTAATAGGATCGCTCCTTTTGATGAAAATAAACACTTTAATTTTATGAAATCACTTATACTAGGGTTGATCTTATTTATTTAAAAACCAATTTCTCACGGCTTGTTTACGACTGCCTTGTCGAATTCATTTATATCTATAGCATTTGAAATAATCGAACACATTGGCTTATGTGATACAAATTACATTCGAATATTATAGAGATGTCATTATAATATACATACACATATAATATACTAACTTTAACAAGAGGTTCATAATAGTGGTATATTTTATTTTTCTGGCTATTGTGTAATAATTTCTTATATTCTTATAATTATACTCTAGTGTAAAGTTTTAATAATGTACACGGTCGTTTGAATGGTTCGATGGACCTCTTTGAAATGTTAATATTATAGATAAAATGTTAAATTTGATAAATTAAGAACTTGGCAGAATATACATAGTATACATTTATTGTAAAAGGAAAATATATTAATAATATATTTTATGTTCACTTACCATGTTTTCCTATAAATATAAATTAGTACTTGAATAATTATACTCTAAACATTGCACTATTTTTAATATTTTTATAATTAATATATTTTATTATTTACATATACTATTTTGTATTATTGTACATCTTTATAGTATATGAATCTACATTTATATTATTAAAATTAAATAATAGACAAAGTTATTTTTTCATTTTTACATTAGGTTCCCAATTATAGTATATTTTCATCATAGTAAATAGTGATAAAATCTTAATATAGAATCACAAGTATCTGTGTATAGGTCATCCGTTTTTAAATTGAAAAACTTGAAACTAATTTATAATATGGATTTCTATACGGAAGACTGCGAAACTGGTGTTGTTGCTCAAACCAGGACGCCCAGCAGATGACCCGTCATCATACAGGCCGCTATGCCTTCTTAACTCCGTAGGCAAACTATTGGAAAAGATAATCGCGAAGCGACTCAATAGAGTTCTGGAGGACACAAATGCTTTAGCGGAAAATCAATATGGATTCAGGAGACATAGATCAGCGATCAGAGCTCTGACGAAACTCCAGGAAATCATTACGGCCGCCAATAACAGAGGCAAAGTGGTTGGTATGCTCACACTCGACGTGAGCAATGCTTTCAACTCGGCACCATGGAATTATATACTGAATTCTCCGAGGGAAATGGCTGTGCCAGATTATTTGACATCTATCATATCTGAATATTTTTCAGATAGATTTATCCAACATAACAACCGTGGAATCGTGTCAGAATATGAGGTTAGGAGAGGCGTTCCGCAGGGGTCTGTACTAGGGCCAACACTGTGGAATGTTATGTATAACGGACTACTGCAGCTGGCATTTCCTAGCAACGTACAGTTACTAGCTTTCGCTGATGATGTGGCTATCATAGCCACAGCTGAGCACGGTAACTTGCTTGAGGAAAGTCTCGAATCGACTTTTAGTCAGGTCAGCAATTGGATGGTAGACAACGGATTATCGCTAGCCGCACACAAGACCGACGCTATCGTCCTCACAAAAAGATGGTCTATGAACAAGATGCAAGTAAACTACGGCGGTGTCACAATAAAGTCATCTAATACAATCAAGTATCTGGGATTGACGTTGGATAGTAAAATGAATTTTATTGAGCATTCGAAGGTGGTCTACAAGAAAGTATCAGACAGCGTTAGACAGCTTGGCTAAATACTGCCGAACATCGGAGGCCCAAAGCAAAGGAGGAGATGGCTCCTTGCTAACGTAGCCATGTCACAAATGCTATACGGCGTCCCTTGCTGGGAACCACGTATGGCCAAAGGCGCCTGGAAGAACCTAGAGAAGATACAACGTAGAATTGCGCTCAGGGTATCATGCGCATATAGCACGGTGTCCTATGAAGCAATAGGGATTGTTTCCTCTATGCCACCAGTTAAGTTAAAGGCGGTTGAAAGGGTAATAGTGTACAATGGAGGATGTGCCACCAACGCCAAATCGGAGATGCTAGCCAAGTGGCAAGGAGAGTGGGCCACATCAACCAAGGGTAGATTGACGTACCGCCTCATCCCTGACGTAACAAAATGGTCCAGGCGGAAGCACGGAGACGTGGATTTCCACCTGTATCAGGTCCTGACGAATCACGAGTGTTACAATCAGTACCTTCATCGCTTCGGCAGGGCTGACTCAGACGCATGTTCGCAATGCGGGGCCAGTCCTGACGACGCGGAGCATGCCATCTTCGCCTGTGATGCGTGGTATTGATGGAGACGGGAGGCGTGCGTGTACCTGGAAGTAGACAACCTTAGTCCAGAGAATATAGTCGACGTGTTACTCCGTTCAGAAGCAGCCTGGAAGAGGATCACTGAATTTGTCAACAGGATAATGAGAATGCGAGAAGCTGAGGAGAGGAAGAGACAGCAAGCTCGCGCTCAGTAACGGGACTGCGAGACTGGCGGGTGCGGTTCACCGGGTCGGGAAGAGAACAAACTGCTCCTTCAATTCAAAGAGGAAATAGCTTTTATTTATGTTAGATTTAAGTTTTGTAATTATAGTAATGTGTAAAAATGTAAATACGTAACGATTAGTTCTAAGCCTAGAGTGTGTTAAGTCCTGTTGATTATAATAAATGATGGAGCTAGGGAGAAGTAATGCTAACGTAGTTCCTCCCCAGTCTCCGGTACAAAAAAAAAAAAGTTAATCCAGAATCAGAGTTAGAATTACAAATTTTGATACTTGGGAAAAAATTACGTGAAATAAAATTTAAAGAAAGTTTAAATACTTCCTTAAAAACACAAATAAGCAAAAATAGGTCATCAACTTTTTTCGTTAAAACGTTAAAAACGCTAATAAGCTCATCGACTATTATTATATTATTATTATTATTATTATATTATATTTAGGTGTATTATAGACCTTTTAATATTTTACGCTAGTCAAATTATGATATTTAATATTTTATTTGAAACTGAAGAGAACCAGAATCGGAACCGTAATTTATGGGGAACGGGAACGACATATTTTTTTAGAAAATTACTGGTACTAAATCAAAAGCTTTAAGTTTTTTCACTAAGAACTGGAACCGGAACCGGAACCTTTACCGATAAAATCTAAAGTTTCCAGGCCCTAGTGTTAACACTAAAATGTATAGTTATTTATGTGTAAAATGATTAAGTATAAATTCATAATTAAATCCAGGTATTTTGCACATGTCTGTATACTGAATTGTGTATTGTCGTTTTTATTAGGTATGTCCAAATGTATAAATTAATATTTATCAGTTTTATGATAAAATGTGAATATTAGCTATTCTGGAATATCTATGATATTATATTGGTGTTTAATACCTGTGAGTTCATTGATTTCTACAAGTATTATAATAATTATGAACCTACGTGGAACATAGTATACCATTGATAATATATATAATATATAATCATTGATAGTAAATATATACCGAAACAAAGGTAAATAAAATAAATTATAATATTTTTCTGTAATACCATGTAAAAATATTTCGCGGAAATATAGATGAGAAAATGGGTCTTTGCATGAAATAATTGGGTAAATTGTTTAGCGTTTTATTATATAAGTGGATTGGTTTTATCGGGTTAGGTCCAGTCTAATCTGGTTTACCTCAAATTAAATACAGTTCGAGTTAGCCCGTTCTCATTCCAGTTCTAATTTTAAAAAATTGGTCTGGTCAGGTTTCGTTTAAAATATTTTGGTCCAGCTTAGTCAGTTTGGGCTACGTTAGCTTTTTATCGGTAACTTCCGTTTCAATTTTAAATTGTTTGTTATGCAGAGTCCATAATAAGTCGGAATATAATACTGTAATTTGTGACACTCATTATTTTTGATTTGCTCTTATAATATTTAGATCTAATTTAAAATTATTATTTTGAGAAATGTACAATCATGATAATCCATCGTTAAAGAGGTTCACGATGTCATGTTTATTTGGTTAGCTTATACAACACAGACCAATTTAGTTTTCGCATGGGTCAAGTTATAAATCTATATATTTATATATATATATATAAATTTATAAATATATAAATAATATAATAAATATATATTATTTTTATATAACTAAATATATATTTAACATATATATAAAAATAATATTAATAATATTTATTAATAAATATTAATATTAATCAATTCTTATATAGAATATATAAGAATTAATTAATTGATGATTAATATATTAATAAAACAAGATCACAATAAAGTTAATAAAATAAACCAAATGAACCAAATCACACTTGAAATCGTACAACTAATGATAAAACAAAAATATTCACGAATAGGTACAACGAACGAAACAACACTAACTGATAGACTAGTGACTAGCCACCGCCATGTCTCTAGTGCTGAGCTACACATGTATGACAACTTAAAAATAATTCCCACACTATCCTATCCTAAACAGCATCCGCCTCGGATTCTGTTTAATTCAAAATGGTTTACTCTGGTTCAGTGTCTTCGGATTCTCAATATTGATCCACCCACCAGGGCTTCATGAAATCTATTTCACTTGAATTGTGTACTGAACCCTCACATGCACCAATCTTAACTATATCATATCATTGTGGTCCTCATTTCTTGATTATTCTGTATGGCCCAATATATTTCTTATGTTGGCAGAAATTGTGTACATTTAATTGCTACCAAGTAACCTATGGTATGTGTCTTGCAACCTTCCACTTTTTGTTAAAGTATTTCTGTTGTTCTTGTTAAGCTTTCAATATATGTTCTCAGTGTTAAAAATAATGTTTGCTGGACCTGATAGCATCATAGTGGATCTTATAGGTTTGAAATTTTTCAAACTTGACAAAAATGATTTCCGACATAAATTGATATCACAACCAGTGTCTATTGAAGTATTTGTTTCTATTCCAAAAATGTTTACCTTCCTATAAATTATTTTATCATCAACCAGTAATAAATACTGGTAAATTTGTTTGAAAAATATCTTTTGATAGTAGAGGTATACAATATTCTCGGTCGAAGTTTGATTTTTGAAAATCCGCATACGATTTATACAACATGGCTGTTTGTTTATTGGGGAAATTGGCTTGAAAATCTTCATAGGGAAACACTTCAGAGTTTAAATGAATCTTGAGGTTTTTCAGATTACAGCTATCAAATTGTCCAGACTGTTTAACCAAATTATTTTTTCGATCTGTCTGAAAACCTATTATTGCGAATCTGGATTTTTCTAATAAACTACTGGATTTAACTGTCCATGAATGAGTTGTATTTGTAGGTAGAACAGAATATTCACAAAGATCCCAAGTTTTGAATGCACACGAAAGTGGTTTTCTCGAGTCTAACACTTTTAACAATCGTAGTTTTTCTCTGTCATTGACTTTAATAATGGGCATATTCCATATAATTTTATTTAGGGTCAGCGATACTTTTTTATTTTTTGCAATTTTTTCAGTGACTGCAATATCACTCACGTATAATGCATCGAAATCGGTAGATGCACGGTTTAAAATCAGCTGTTGATTACAATTAAGTAGTATTTTTTTGTAACGTTTTTTTATACGTTCACCGTCACGTTTGGATTATTTTTCTCAAAAACTTTGACTTCGTTGAGAGATGTAGGGAAATTCAATCCAGAAAAGTTGTATCTGTCTTCGTGAACTGTATAATTGACACTAACACGCTCTTTGTGTGCTCCTTCTATATGCTTTGCGAGCACCGCCCATTTAAAACACTGATCGTCAAAATTTATAGGGTTTACGACCACTCTCTTATTCTGAATGTCCACCGGGAGTTATGATCAATATATGATCTACCGCCCAAAGGTGTATATCGATATACAGTCAGCATCAACCCTGATGGGTTGTTGCTGACTGTATATTATGGGTTTCACTACAATGTATTGATATACATTGTAGTGAAAAGCCGCTACCTCTACACATGTATGCATCCTATTCTGAAAGAAGAGTCGAGCATTTTTCGCCTATAACATTTTTAAATTCACTATCTGCTTAAATCGCCCTAGCAGAAGTCTTGAAAGTTCTGTTTTGAAGAGATTCATCTACATTTGGTTTTTTATAACTTGCTTCTAATTTCAAATTGAATTTCACCGGAAGAGATATAGATTTCGACAGATCGATTAGTGGAGATTTAATTTAGTTCAAAAATATAGGATAATTTGAGAAGTTGTTGTAATTTTTAAAATAATACCACATGACTTTCCGTGAATGAGCTGAACCAATTTCTATAAATTCTGGACTGTTCACTGCATTTAGACGATTCTTTTTCGAATTAATTTCAGTTCGTGAATTTGGATTTACGCGTTTACGAGATGTAGAAGGTCCTATATAAAAAAAAAAAAAAAACTTATCAAGTAATTCAATATAATAAAATCTATAAACCCTATCACGTAATTCAATAAAATTATCCAGTAAAAAAATATCTGCACTTGGATAAAATAAAATATATACCTGACGAGAAATATTATACTGAACATCTGGTTATAATGTATAATTTATAAAATAGGTACCTACCCAACAAATAATTGGATAATTCAGAATAACTAACTCTAATAAAATATAGGTATACCCATCAAAAAATATTATACCGATATCTATAATATGTTTACATGTACTTACCCGTAAATAATATATACCTATACGTATTTATAACATATAAAATATTTTGAAATTTTTAGTTATTACGAGATTTAAAGAAAAAGACGATAGCTATTCATATAAACCGGATTTAACAACCGGTAGTTGTATGAATCTAGAGGTGTTTCCTGGTTTTAACAATTGCAGCAATAATTATATTATTTTTAAGTGCATTGTAGCATTAACTATTGGTCAATTGGTTGTCACTAAAATAGAAATCTTCAAACCCGTGATAATTTTAGTTTATTATTATGGTAGACGTGGCTTAAATTTTTAGGAACCGTCTAATTTAATATAGACACAGTGCAGGTTACTTACTTAAATTACCATGTTATGTTATCGTTGACATTAATTTTATTTTAATTATTAAATTCTTTAAATTTCTTGGTAACTTATTATCAAATAAATAATATTTCACACTTTACATCAATATGAAATTAAAATTTACAAAAATACAACGAATTTCAATGATTTGAAATACATTTATCATAATTTAGACGAACTGATTTAAACCTCAGTTCATCACTTACCCAAAAATTTGTATACACAAATTTAACTGAGATATCCACGATCTTTGATACAGGTATTATTGTAAACATATAAAAATTTTCGAGTAATAGTATAAGATATAGGGCATGGAAATGAAGGGCCACATTTATTAAAACATCGCAGTGCATTTAACAACAGTCAGGATGGGCTTGTATCGGTAGTAAAATGTGTTGTAAGCTCCGGTATAAAATATACTAAAAGTCACTTTTTAGTTTCACACACAAAACCGAAATTTGGATTGCTCACAACTCAATGGTAAATGGAAATAGAGACTCACGGTTCTGGCTACCGCCCCTTTTTTCTTAAAGCCTCTACCCTTATGTTCTCATTGAAAGGGCAGGAGACAGATATATTCCCCTCTGGAGAATACCCAAAAAATTTAATTTTAGTGTGTTATATACTAGAGTATATAACATAGATTAACGTCAGTCCGAGTACGATTTAACTGTTATTAAATTCGAAGTAGTGATTAAAAAATATTTTCTTCTTTGTTGTGCTTACATGTACGTGCACGATTACACTGAACACGATCATTTATAGATACCACGAAACCTTTATTGAAGTTACCTAGCTGAGAAGTAGAATTTATATTATTCTAGTCCTTAACTTCTTCTCCTTTTTCTTATAGTACATATTCATAAGTGACCATTGAAAAAATATTTTACAGAGCAATTAATACCTACGGAAAAAAATAATAAACAACGTTTTAAATTAGAATATAAATATGTTTGTTTGCATGTCAGTACGTAGTTAAAAGTAATTAGAAATAATAATATGGATAAGGAAAGTTTATACGATTTTATTCTCATACCTATTACTGCATGTCAGATAAATTAAATACCTAGTTCGAATGCGAGTTTTGAATCGACCATAAACTAATAATTAGTTAGGTTTGGGTTCGGGTTCTATTTTAAATCTCATAGTTCGGTTTGAATTCGGTTCGACACCTAAATTTTGATTTCGACCAACCTCTAAAATAAAGGCTTCTTATAAATCATACATTTTTAGAAATGGTATTAAATGAATGAATAATGATGTACAACGATACTATCTATATTTTCAGAAATAATGTTAATTTAAATAATATTAACGAATATTCAGCTCCACTTACGTGTGTTTAGCATTCTCACATCTAAAAATATGTAAACACCAATATTATTAATACCTTACTTATATATTTACTATTTACCTAAACTGGAGTGCAATTGCTAGCCCCAAATGTATGATTATAAAAACAAAGGTCAACAATTTTGTATACGAGAAGTGCACCAATAGTAATATACACTTTCATTTATATTAGAAATAGAGAGGTAAATCTCATTCAGGAAGTTAGAATTTGTGTATACCTAGACCTGTGCTTTGTTATCAAGAATTCTGAATTTCTTAGAATTACAAAATCTTTATATCTATGGGATTACACATTCCATACCATTGTTACCCATACCAATATAGAACGTCAATATGCATCCCTATATGCTGTGATTTTTGTGCCTATAAGCAAATATATTTCTAGATGCCAATTATTATACTATACCAGTATTTTATATAATATATCTTATATAGGTATTTATAAACCAGTGTACATTAAAATAGATATATTTGTACAAGCGCTGGCACCAGAACTTTCTAAAAATATAGGTATCTATTAGTCAAATGTAAGGAAGTACCGTCGAAGAAAAGTTATAAATTAATCTGACTTAAGGAGGGATGGTGAGTGTTACACCCTATACCAATCTGACATGTTGAATTAAAATATGCTGGAATAATTAAAAACCCATAGTCGTATAATAGTAGGAATAGTACCTATTGAATGAATGAATAAATTAAGAAATGCTAAAATAGCAAGGAATTTAACTGTTAAAGAATACAAGCAGTATTAGATAATTTATCTTACGGAAAGGCGTCAGATAACCGTTTTTCACAATACAATTTTCGAATTTGAATGCCTTGAGCAAATGTTTAAACAAAAATTTACCATCACATTGATAAGACTAAATGACTACCATAGATACCTTGAATATAGATTATATTGCATCAATAATATAGCTGATGTAGCAAAACGATAGTGCATTAGTTATTTTTTTATAGTTGTAAAAATGGTAGAAAATAAAAAAGAACTGGGACTAATGATATATTATTTATTACACGAATTGTATTATTTTGTTCATAAAATTGTTAGTTTGTCAAAAATACTATCTTATAGTTTTAAAAATGGTGTTCACTTAAATAATATGAACAAACATAATTAGTAACACCCACTTTCGATAATTTGAAGGTAATCCGATTCTAATAAAATAACAATATAATTATTAATTTTTAGTATATATTTACTCCTAGCCTAAATAATAATTCAATCACTATTGCCAAATGTGAGACTATAGAGAAAAATATTTTATATAGAAAGGCACATTTCATTCAGAGAGTTTTATGAACAACAATTTAACATGACAAATACTGTAAAGTAAATATAATATAGGATTACATACCCCTATCATACCTTCACAATATTACACCTAAATGAAATTTCAGGGAAGCTTACTAAAAAGTTCGAATTTCTCACAAGATAATGATATTCACTAGATTACACCAAGATTTATCTACTATGAATGGTTTATTGACCTCATTATAGCAACAGTTAAGAAATATATACCCACCAAGAGCATATAATTTACTAACAAATATCAGTAATTAAATTCTAATTAAATTAATGATCTCTCGTGGAGGGCATCAGATGAAACCTTCAATACAAAAATAAAGTTCAACCTTAATATATCTAAATAAATATGTAAAAAGAAGAAAACAATTATTTACAAATGTATAATGAAATTTATATATATATTATGATTTATAATATACAATTAACTCTTTTTCATTATAGACTTTTACACGAGTATGATGTGCAATGGTGCAAATCATAATCTTATGTAGCGTAACTTGATTTTTACTGAAAAATGCTTAAAGACCGTTTTGAAGATAAAAAAAGCATTCTACTTATTTTACCAATATTATGTATTATTATTAGTATGATTCTTTATTAGTTTTAAAGTTTTAAAAATTATAAATATTGTATAGAATATATAGGTAATAAAATATTTAGGAGAAATTCCTTATAAATAAATTACCTGTAGGTTGACGTGCATATTGTGGATTTTCAAAAGCTAAAAGTTTTATTAATACAGGTTATAATATATAATATTATTATACAATCATTTTTTCAAAATAAAATACTACGTATTATGATAATCTTTTGTAATTATAAATTTTTTGTATTGTATAATAACTCTACACTATGTAACACATACTGCTATACATGTCAAAAAAATAAACTTCTCTGTATTAGCGTTCTTATATAGACATCATAAAATATTTGAATTAATAAATTCGCCATGATCAAATAATATATATTAATATTTATGTAACCATTTGGGTAATTTAATTATAAATAAATAATTTCAACCTCTATTCACCTCATCAGATGAATTTTGAGTAAAAAATTTATAAACATATTTGAACTAATGCAGTTTAGTATCCATGTGATTTTTTTACTTATATTTTCAAAAAGTGTATTTATATGATGTTAATTTGAAAATTAAAAATATAATAGTACTTCAAATTTACATTTAATTTTTCATTAAAGTTAAACGAACAAAAATTAACTGAAACTAGATTTTTTAATAATCGTGAATTTTCCAATAAACTAATGAAAAATGAATTTTTTCTTGATTTTTTTTCGTTAAAGTCATATCAATTAATTTTATATTTTTGTCTTTGCGCCCAATTTAGAATACGTAAAATAAAAAATAACGTACATAATTATATGTGTAATGATGTTTAAAATATAATACATGCTGTGGTTTATTAATATTATTTTATGCTACTTAAATTCTAAATTATCTCTCAATTTGTTGTGAAACGTCATATTGTTTAGCACCTTACTTAGATTATTATATTAGTTTATCATACAAATTAAGTATAGTTTTAAAAATATTATAGCAATATAAACAAAATTATAATTAAATTTAAATAATAAAATATTATACAGTTAATTTTTGAAATTGTTATTATATAAATCACTACCCATCAATGAACTGTTAATTTTTTTAAGTATTTTCGTATAACCAATGGTATAACTTTCGATGTAAGTAAGAGTAATAATTTTATTTTGAACATTTTTAAATAGAAAAAAATAACACATATTTTAAACAAAATATTTGCATGAGAAATAAAATACTTTTATGCCTCATATTTTGTAGAAATATTCTATTATATAAAAGTTTATATGACAAGTTAATTTAAGTATACAATATAATTAATGGATAGGTGCATAATACATTTTAAGTATATTTATATACATTTACTTACTTTGTCCTATATTAATTTTGAATCCATCCGTATTTAAATCATCTATTAATAATAGATTTTTGAGTGACTGTGTTATTATCAAATTGTTTAACAGAATTTAAATTAATTGATATTATAAACTTAAAATTTACTTACCCAAGCAAATATCTGTAAATAAAGTAGGTCCATATTGAAATGACAATTCAATTATAGTGTTTTATATGTATAATACATGAATAATAAATATAAACTTAATATAGATTCATGGAATGTATTATTTTAAAATAAGCTTTTTATTAATATAATTTGTGTTAATTTTTTTTTATAATTAATAAGCTTAATTGATTTATTATCTACTGTTATGTATATATTTAGCCTGAGTCACTCAACTTGAACTTTTTTTTTTGTTTGCCGAAGTATTATTTATCAATGATTTTAGTAGTTTAATAAAATAAATTTCTTAGATATAAATACCTCCCAGCTTTATTAACATATTGGTCACTTTAACCGTAATTTGTGTGTTAGCCTCACTTAACAAACGAATTTTGAATTCTTATCTATATGTGGTATTTATTTAGTATACAATATGTAATGGAATTACATTGAATTAAGATATATCATATTTACTGCATTTAAAATGTATGCATTGCTATTAATTACTTTATATATAATATTATATATATATATATATTTACTATTATAATTTAATTGTCAATAAAAAACATAATATATAATGTGCTATTTTATGATCACAATAATGAAAGCACGGGGGATACCACTTTAATCATTTGAAATTAAAATTTAATTCCAACAAGAAGAAATACATAAAAAATAAAAAAATATAAAAGTATAAGTATAAAATATTAAAATATTCTTGTTTTCCGAAGGCAGTTGACGCAAATTGCACGCACACTAGCAGATTCTGATGAGTAGATGTTGAAAATAATTGTACACTAAATTGATCGTAATCACATTTTATATATTATATGTAAAGAAAAGTGTCATTTCTTTAGTATATCAAATTCAAGTATAATTTAATGTTAATTAATAAGAGCATTATCATGTACATGTTTAGGTTATAAATATATATTATATTATAATAATAGCTGTTAATATATTACTTGTAAATAAATACTTTACGCTAGAGGTGGAACTAGAAATTTTTATACGCCTGGTAAAAAATGTAAAATTACGCCAAAAAAAATATAAATAAGCAAATGAAAATTCACTAAACATTCAAAATGCCGATTAAATTATTCAAATTATCGACTGGTGTTTGGTTTGGGGCAGTGACTCACCCCCCTCTTCTGAGACCCTATGTAGACACACTTCTGAATATGCCAGAATATATGTGTATTATACTTTTAAAATTTTACGTCCAAAATTTTTATGCCACCCAAAAATGTTGCGCCTGGAGATCAAATCCCATTTATCCTCTCCTAGTTCTGCCTTTGCTACATGCACTGAAAATGTTTAAGTAAATGTAATTCAAGTATAAATAATCTATATTTACAGGATAAAATTAATATAATAGGTAGTAGTATTAGTTATTGCCGACTGGTGTTTGCCTGTGGTGGGAAGGGAAGGAGTGTGAATACAAGATTTCATCAGATAAAATCTATGAATGGATTATTGGCTTCATTATAGCAAAAATTTAGAAATACCTACTAAGAGCATATAATTTACTAACAAACATCTGTAGTCAAATATTTATTAAATTAACGATCTCTTAAGATGAAGATCAGATGCATCTATCGGTAAACAAGTAAAGTTCAACCTCAATATATCTAAAAATTACGCATAAAATTTAACAAAAATATTTGAAAACGAGTAAACAATTATTTTGTAAATTATATATACATGTTCGTAAAACGTTCGAAGAAAGTGGCGTTAGGGACAGGACAGAACAAAAATGAAAATTTACATCGCTGCTCTGGTTCACACAGATTGTATGCATGTGTATCATTTAAAAATCGGGAAGCAAGATTATGTTTTAATTGTTTTTCACTATACCAATGAAAAACTGCAAGTCTAAATACAGTTGTCAAACTTGTAAAAGACATCATAATACACTACAACATTTTGAAAATCCAATTGCACCCAGAATTATGAATGCAGAAGATAATTCAATAACTGAAAATGAGGCCATTCGTAAAGAGAAACTAATATTAGCAATTTTAGCTCAAACGGAAAACTGTCATGTATTTTTAGCCACAACTTCAGTGTTAGCAATTGATAACTGTGGTAGCAATAAAAAGTGTTGTATTATTTTGGATAGTGGCTCACAAGTAAAATTCATTTAAAGAAAATTAAGTATTATTATTATAATACATAATAAAATATTTAGAAGAAATTTCAAATGAATATATTACTTGTAGGTTGATGTGAAGATTCTGGGTTTTCTGAAACTAAAGTTTATATAATATTATTATACAATAATTTATTTTAAATAAAATATTAAGTTTTGTGTTTTAATCAATTGTAACTATAGATTTTCTGTGTAGTACAATAACTGAACACTATATAACAGATACTACAATACACGTAAAAGCAAAACAATATTCTGTACTGGTGTTCTTATATAGACATCAAAAACATATGAATTAATTAATTCGACATGATCAAATAATATAATATTAATATTTATGTAACCATTTGGGTAATTTATATGTATAAATATCTAATTTCAATCTTTATTCACTTCAGTAGATTAATTATAAGTAAAATAACTTATAAACATATTTAGAACAAATGAAGTAAAAATGTAAATAAGCAAAAAAAAGTCACTGAACCTTCAAAACACTGACTGAAACCTTCAAATGGCTGACTGGTGTTTGAGCGGCTTAAGAACCTCCTCGTGATGGCCCTGAGTATGTAAGAATTTATTTGTATTATACTTTTAAAATTTTACGCCAGTCAAAATGTTTACCTTGGGAATCAAACTTTGTCTACCCCTCTCCGTTAGTTCCGCCACTGTTTTGTGCACTTTAAAATGTTCAAGTAAAAGTTATTTAAGTATAATTGACTTTAAATGTCTTTTATATGTTTACAGACAAAATTAATATAATAAGTAGTAGCATTAGTTATTGATATATAAAATTATTAAAAATATGTTTTCAGAGAAACACTTTTTAGTTAGCCGAACTCCAGTTCTATATAATTTCAACGAGATATTATATATATACACTCCAGTCCAGGGGAAGACGACCAGAGAAATTCTTTCTTCACTGCGCAGCGGTTGACAATGCCTTGTATCGCGCCATAACTAATCGTGAAATATCGGTGTAGAACGCCGAGCGCCGTAATTGGCAGTCGTGTATATAGAGCGATATTAGTATATTTATATATTTTATACTGGTTAGTATATAATTTACTAATATACATCTTTAATCAAATGTTTAACATGTTAATGATCTTTCAAGATGGGCACCAGATCAAGTCATCAGTAAATAAGTAAGGGTCCCCCTCTGTTTGCGCGTGGATCGCGCACCGATGGACCAGTGGCCTTAGCCACACGATAAACTAAAAGAAAAAAATATATACCTCGCCTGAAATTTTCCCGAATAGGCAAACTAACATACGTGCCCTACAAGTTATTGATTAGGCAACCTAAGTTACGTACGCCTTATAATGTAATGGTAAGGCAACCTAAATAACCGACGCCGTACAAACCTGGTGGATAGGCCACTTAAATTACTTGCACTATACGATATATTCGAGGAGGCATCAGAAGATGAGCAACGACGACAATGAAAAGGATGGGAAATATAAAACGATAACTTAATATTACGGAAACGGTTTTTTCCACAAGATTGTGTATCATTATGTGGAGATCTTATACTGGTATTCCAAATAAAAATATATTACAACTAGTTTGATTCCATTTAATTTTGAAATTTCATAAAATATATAATTTGTATAATGTATATAATATATAATAAAATATTTAGGACAAATTCCTTATGAATAAACTACCGGTAAGTTGATGTGAAGATTCTGGATTTTCTGAAACTAAAAGTTTTAATAATATAGTTTATAATGTAATTATACAATAATTTTTTTCAAATAAAATATTACATTTTGTAATCATTTAATGTCATTATTTATTTTCTATGTAGTTGTCCCTGTGGAGGGGGCTAAGAATACCTCCACGGTTTCCTCATGCCTGTCGTAGAAGTCGACTAATTGAGGTTTCGTCAGGTCGACAGCCGGCATAAAACTTGTCAAAAAGTATGAGAAGTCTTAAAAAGAATATAGGCGAGTTTTTCCATCTCGGATGTTCGCGGGGAAAACAAAATTGCGTACTTGGGTGTGGAGATAGCCTAAGGGACCAAGTGACCAGTACCAGCCTGACAGCGGCTGCGGTAGCCGTTC